>VSMD01004154.1:0-127643 GCA_008750895.1 Mirza zaza | reverse complement strand
GTCAGCTTTCTGCCCTTAGAGTTCTTCTAAATTGCTGTGGCGCCCTCAGGGCAAAGTGTCAGAATGTTAGAATCCCAGGTGAGGCTGGACCCAGAGTCCCAGGATGCGGCGCTTGCAGGAGCTCGTGGGGCCAACCTCCTACATCTAGGAACCGGAGACCAGAGGCAGAGTCCTGCTGAGGGTCCTGGAGCCCCACTGCCTAGGTTCAAATCCCAGCTCCCTGTGTAACCTTAGGCAAATCACACAACCTCTCTGTGCCTCAGTTTTCTTGTTTGTGAAATGGTGATGACAGTAGTACTTATCTCATAGGGTTTTTGGGAGGGTTAAATGCGTTGAACACATGTAAAACATTTAAAATAGGCTGATCTCGATGCGTGCTAACCGTTGGGTACCATCATCATGACAGAATCCTGGAATCGCTGACTTTAGAGTCATGGTACCCTGATACCTCTGAGCCCACTGAATTCAACCTCATTTTCCAAATGGGCAAATGTCATGAGACGTGTCCAAGGCCACATGCCAGATATGAGACACAGCCAGGCCTGGGACATTAGGTCTCCTGGCTTCTGGCCTCTCAGGGGACAGGGAGAGAAAGTGACACTTGTCAGATGAGAGCGTGTTGAGGGCAGGAGAGCTGGTGGGGAGGAGGTGGCTCTGGAGGATGAGGCTGTGGCCTTCTAAGCACCGAACAAAGGGCCATCGTGGGGCCCAGGCAGCACTGGGTAGGGATGTGGAAACAGAGGGGGCGCCTGCAGGTGTTCCTAGAAGGCAGCTTGCCACCCCTGTGAGGAGGATTTTCAAACGGGCCAAGCAGCCCGGGATGTGGCTAAGCCTAGGCAGCCAGTCGCTTTTCGCAGAGGCCATAGAGAGAATTCTTGTTTGGGGATACTGGACTCGGGTCCCGAGGCCCCTCCTGCACTTGGAACCCTGGATTCCAGGATGTTGGTCTCTCCCCGGCACATCCCCATGGAAGTAGCTGGTTCTTCTCCAATAGCCCAGAGTCTTCCCCTCCTCCAGCCACATTCTCCCACTGAGCTCCTTTCGGCTTCTCCTGACAACTTCTCCCCTCAAGGACTGTGTAAACAAAGCCACTGACCACCCCCCTCTGGCCTCCGCGTCTCATCTGGAAGGTCTGTGGACTCTTAAGGAAACAATAATGCAGCAATGTCCCCTGTTCTCCTCTGAGACAGCACCTCTCACCCCTAGTTCTAAAGAACTCTGCCTAATATGAGCTCAACTCCTCTGGGAAGCCTCCCTGAAGCAGCCTGGGCGGCCTTCCCAGGGGGTGGAGGATATGAGGCTCAGGCGGCAGGGGTCACCCACAGGGTCTGCCCCCCCCCCACGCTCCCCTCAGGCTGTCTGCTGTGAGGAGGAGAGGGTGGGTGTCTGCAGTTCAGGCCTCTTTGAGGGGGCTCAGATCCTCCCAGTCCTTTAGCACCCTCCTCCAAACACTTCACACTCTGTAAGGCCTTTGGAAACGGTACCAAAAAAAAAAAAAAGCAATTAAGAGTGAATGTTCAAATGCAATTAGCTCAGAGCTCAGTGGAGATGGGAGGCGAGTGCCTGCTGGGAGACAGGGGTCAGGGATTCCCGAGGCCCAGGAGATCAGCGTCCATCAGGCCGGCCAGGGCTGGGGTGGAAGTTCAGGCTCAGTGCTCTCTCTGGTGCCACGCTCCGCTGGCCGGCCGTGGTGTCTGTCTGGTGTCTGGTGGTGGAGCCCGCTCCACAGTGATGGGGGAGAGGCGCCAGGGCTGGCTGGGCCCTGCTCCTGGAAACTCCCAGCAGGATGGGTGTTGGGGACCCATGTATGTGGAAGAGGGAAGAGCACTGGAATGGGAGTCAGACAGGCCTGGTACTCTAGCCAGGCCCCTCGCTGCCTCACTGTGTCCCTCCCAGAGGGCCTATGTATGGGCTTGATGAGGTAATAGGTGCCAAGCGTTAGCACAGTAGGAGCTCAGTGATTGCTAGTGGCAGTCCCAAGTCCCAGACAATGATTGACGGTGGCTGACCTTGAGAAAATTACTTCTCTTCTGGACTCAGTATTTTTTTCTGTGAAATGGATGGGGTTGGGTACAGGGTCCTTCCAACGGTGACCTCTGTGGCTCTGGTGCCATCGGGAGACGAGGTACCTGTTGCAGGCTGAAGCGGAGCCCGAGGCTCTGCCAGTGCCGAGGGAGGGGGGTGCCCCTCCAGGAAACCCTGGGCGGCTCCAGGCTGGCAAACAGCAGCAGGTGTGACGTGGAGGCCGGATCATAAAGACAGATAAGGCCCACGGGGGTGCGGAGCACAGGCTCGGGTGGTGGGGGAGAGGCGAGGTGGAGGTGGGGGTGCTGAGGCCCCTGCCCCTAACAGTCTGCAGGCTCTCGGATGTCCAGCCCGTGCCCCAGTGTGTTTTGCCTTTCCTGCCTCTGTGCTTACTCATGCCGTTTGCTCCCCTGCAAAGCCCTTCCCTGCTCCCCCTCCATCTCAGCCCACTCCATTTCACTTATCTTTCATGGCCCAGCCAGAACCCTCTTTAAGAAGCCTGCTCCATAGTTCCCTGGCTCAGAGGAGGATCCAGGTCTCAGAAGAGGGGTCTGGGCCATGGTGCCTCCCCCTGGGGCGGATCTATCCACAAGAAGAGTCAGGGCTGAGAGGCGGAGACCTGGGATCTAGGACAACGCGGCTGCAGTCACAGTCCCATGCAATTGCTCTGGGCCTCCGTCTACCCATGTCTGGGCATTCCAATGCTGAGGGCTGCTGAGGCTCTGAATTCTAAAGGCGGCACAGGCGCCTCAGGGCTGGAGAGGAGAGAGTCCTGGAAGGCTGCCTGGGCCAGCGTCTTCCTGGAAGGCTTCGCTTCCCTCTTGTTGGTGCTCCCACCCCCATCCCCCAGCCTCCTTCAGTCCCCAGCCCTGCCGCCTCCCCTTCTTCTGCCATCTTAAAGCCTCTGATTACCTGCTGCTGAGTGCAGCGAAAATCTGTTTCAGCTGCAACCGAGGCACCGCCCCCTCCAGCCCGCGGTTGTCTCCCTCCACTACCACTGGGGATCCCAGGGCCCGGCCTTGAGAAACTTCTACTTCAGAGCCAACCAGAGGAGGATCCCAGTTTCAGAAAAGGGGTCTGGGCCTTGGTGGCCTCCCCCAGGGATGGATCTATCCACAAGAAGACCCGGGGCTGGGAGGCGGGAGACCTGAGATCCAGGACAACGTGGCTGAGTCCTTTCACTACGGACTCCGGACTCCGGCCGTCTCTGCTTTGTCTCAGAGGACACAGGACATAGTCTGTTCCCATGCCCGGGTCCTCACGTTCTGGGGGACAGAGAGGGAGAAGAGGGTCCAGGTCCCGGCCTGGATCACAATTTGTCTCCGAGAGAGATGACAACCAGAGAGGGAGGGGCTGAGGCTCAGTGAGAGCAGTGGCTCCGTGGGAGGTGGGGGCTAAGGAAAGAGGAAGGGCCTCGCTGAAAAAGGGAATCAGAGAAGGAGGCAGGAGCTCAGAGAGGTGCAAGGGGGCCTAGGTACTCAGCTCTTTCCAGGCCACTGACCCTACCAACAGAGAGCCTTTCCCTCTATTTTTTCCATTAAACAAATAGTTGTTAAAGGCACGGAACTGTCATAAAATCCACACCCGTTCCTCTCTCCACTCTGTGCCCATCTGTCTTTATCTTCGGTGGGGCAGACCATGACCACCCAGGCACCCAAGGCTGAGTCATTAGCCTGGACAGCTGGCCCTGGGGTACAGAGTCTCCCCCCAACCCCAGCATCAGCCCCAAAGGTGGGGCAGGAGGGGGGAATGAGGAAGGGAGGAACTGGAGAGGAGGCAGTTCTGAGGCGATCTGAGTAGAGAGGAGAGCACGGGGGCGGTTTCTGAACAGTGGACAAAGCCCTCACTCCCATGCGGACAGAGGAGACTCAGCCTTGGCACTGCCCCCTCTGTAGCCAGTGGGCATCTCTGAAGCCTTCAGGAGCACAGCAGTTCTGGGAAGGGTAGGGCAGAGGGAAGGGGCTGCAGTGGGAGTGGGTTGAGGTGAGCATGGTCTGTCACATTCTTGCCTGGGGCTGTGGGACCTGGCAGGGCCAGGGGAGGACAGGTGCCAAGAGAGCAAGGTGCCAAGCCTTCCTAAGGACTGAGAATCCCTGGAGGCCCCAGTACAGGTTGCTCTGCCCCAGCCCAGCCTCTCCTCTCTTGTGCAGGGCTGCTAAGACCAGATTTCTGGTGTCAGATTCTCTCTCTGGAGCGAGAGTTTTACCCAGGCAGCCAGCACGATGAGTCTGAAATCAAACCCTGCCGTTACCTTCCCCTGCTCAAATCTCTCCCAGGGCTCCCACTGCCCTCAAGGTCAAGCCCAGCTCCTTAGGGCCCTGGCTCTGTCTAACCTCGTTCTCTGCTGTCCAGCCGCACCAGCCTCCGTGCGGTTGGACCTTCCAGCAGACACACAATCTTCTCTCCCTGGAGCTTTTGCACGTGCAGTTCCCTTTCCTGTCTGTCTTGACAACCCCTGCATGTCCTTCAGCACTCAACTCGGGCATCTCCTCCTCCACGAGGCCTTCTCTGGCCCCACTCCTGTCCGGCACCTGGGTAGGCTGGGGCCTGCTGGTCCTCCCTGCCGGAGCCCTGGTCTCCCCACTCAAGTGTGGGTCTGCATGACACTGGCCTCCTCAGGTCAGGCTCGTGTCCAGCTCCTCTTCTCATTTCAGCCCTCTGCTCTGAACCTGACCCAGGGGGACCCTGTGGAATAAAAGACTGTAAGCAGAATGCTGTCGTAAAGTTTTTCGTCTAGAACAATTATTCTTGAATTTAAGAGACCCAGAGAGGAGGCCAGAGGCTAGGGGTTCTTCAGAGGCTGCTTCAGGGTTCAGGGGAACGGTGTCTCCATGTGAGCTGGGCAGGGGCGTGGGGACAGACAGCAGGGGACAGTTGTGAGAGATACATGGGCAGGGCTCACTGATGGATGGGGGAGGTGAGGAAAGGGGCAGCGAGGGCAATTTTCGGACAAGTTCCAAAGGACCTCCTGGAAGGTGTGCCGGGGGAAGCCTCCAGGTGGCCTTTGGGTGTCTGGGGTCTGGAGCTCATGAGTGAGGCTAGGCGTCATAAGGCACCGAGTGCAGAGGAGGGAGTTTTGTGCAGGAGAGAAGAAAGGCTGCGGACGGATTCCTCCGTCAGGGTCCTGGGGTGCAGAAGCCAAGGCAGCCCTTTCTAGGGGTGGCAAGGAGGATAGTCAGGGGTTGGCAGGATGAGGCTCCTGCACTCACTGACCAGCAACGCAGGGACAGCGCCACCTTGTGGCTTCCTGATAACCCAACTGTCTCAGGCCAAGCAGCTGGGGTTTGGCTGAGAGTCACCCTCTGCTTCCATGAAGCCCCAGCCTTCATCAATTTAGTCATCAGGAAACATGGCTCCCGTCACCCTCCTGCCAACCTCGGTCCCGATTCCTTCATGGGGTGACTGGCCTTCAGGACAGTCCAGAACTGGAGCCCAGCACTCCAGGAGCCTTAAATTACGTCCTGGGTGTGAGGTTGAGGGTGGGAGACACCACTGGTTCTCGTAGTGTCTGCTCTAAGGGGCCAGGAGGGAAAGGGTCCTGCTCGGAATGCTGCATGACATTGAACGAGATGCTCCACCTCTTTGGTGTGACTTGTTGATCTGGTCACGTGTAGGCCACCCCCTCTCTTTTCCTCCTCTGACTTTTGCTGGGCAGGCCTTAGTGACCGCACATGCACACACCAGGGTCCCACCCCCAGGCTTCTCTTCTGTCCAGGCCACGCAGCTCCTACAAGCACAATTAAATGGAGACAGCATGAGGGATGAAAAACCCAGGATAATTAATCAGCAAGGAGTGACGTTTGGTGAAAACTCAGGTGCTTAAGTAAGCAAGA
Source organism: Mirza zaza (assembly GCA_008750895.1). Taxonomy (NCBI): domain Eukaryota; kingdom Metazoa; phylum Chordata; class Mammalia; order Primates; family Cheirogaleidae; genus Mirza; species Mirza zaza. The sequence goes on along the minus strand of VSMD01004154.1, from coordinate 121,785 downwards.
AGAGCCAGAAGCCAGGAGGGTGGGGGGCGGGGGTGGTATGTATGGTGGGGCAAAGAGAAACTCATTTTTTCCACACCAACCTCCCCTGCCTCAGTTCCCCCCTCCCCTCTCCCTCTGTCACACCCTAACACTCATGCTAGTCCCCTGTTCAAGGCTTCCACCCTCACAGGTCTTTGGGAAAGTTAGAGCACAGTAGTTAAATCTAGCTCTGGTGCCACCTGCCTGGGTTCAAATCCTGGTTCTACCACTTATTAGCCATGTGACCGTGGACAGGTGCCTTATCTTCTCCAGCTGCAAATGAAGATGATGATAATATCGTAGAGTTGATGGGAATTCTGAGTTAATCTATGTAAGTTGCTTGGACTGTGCATGGCACATAGGAAATGTTCAATGAACTTTAGTTAGGGTGGTTACCTCCGGAAGTCTCCCTCCTGTGCTTAGCACCGAAAGTTGTTCTACAATTTTTTCTGGGATTGCTATGGGGAGGGTTTTACTCTTCCCACCCTAGTTCTCAGAGAGGTCAGGTCACTTGCCAAGGCAGGATTTGACCAAGACAGCCTCCATCGGAGCCTTTGCATTCCCTTTCTCTGCTCTCCCAATAGCCTGGGGCATCTGCTCTGAGCCACGCAAAAGCCTTCCCGGCATCTGCCAGCAAGGCACCCAAGGCCAGACTGTGGCTGCCTGCCCCTCCACATGGGGGCCAGGCTCCCTGATTCTTATTTTTGCTGCCTTCGTGTCTGCCTTGAGGCAGGTCCACTTGTCCTGATCCTCCCACATGTGTAGGGTCCAGCCTGCTGTGTGTCCCAGGTGGGGGCCTGCTCCTCTTTGATGCAAGGGCTCTCAAGGTGGGATCATGTCCTCTTTTCAGAGAGGCTGTGGTCTCCCGGAAGCGGCTGGGCTGCAATGGGCTGGGCCCCTCGGACCTGCCAGGGAAGCCCTTGGCCAGGCTGGTGGCTCCACTGGCTCCCGACACCCAAGGTAAGGGCTGAGAGCTGGGCAGGGGCAGGGAGGGACTATGGCCCCTGCGCCCAGGTCATGTCTGTCTTCTAGCCATCTTCATCTCTCTGTCTCCTTCTTTCTCTTGCGCTGTGTCTCTAGCAATCCCTCCATCTAATTTTCTATTGTGCTACTAACCTCTCTGTGCCTCAACTTCCTGACTGTAAAATGGGGACAATACCTTGAGGGGCGTTTTGAGGAGAAGCAAACGAGAGGACGCATGTTAAGGGCCCGGCACACACTAGGGCTTGGAGGCCCATGGCTGTGGCTGTGACGTGCTTGTGCCTGTTGCTGGATGGGGCTGTAGTTGTTCTCATGCTCTCTCTGTCACAGTCCCCGTTGCTCTTTCTCTTCCTCTCCATGCCCCCTGTCCGCCACGTCTCTCTCTGCCTCGTGTCTCAGTCTCTCTAGGTCTCTGTCCTCTGTCTCGATGTGGAAAGTGCACAAGCCTGGGAGTCAGGAGACCTGACTTGCTGTGTGATCTTGGGCAAGTCACTTCCTCTTTCTGGACCTCAGTTCCCCGATCTGTGAAACAGGGGTGCTCAGCCTTTCCTGTCTCCCTCCCTCCCAGGGTTGCTGGGAGGATCACGAGAAAGTTGTCAAGTGAGGGGGTTTCCTTCCGCGCAGGGGTAGTTGCTGTGGTTGTTGTCACTGCCTCAGGACTCGCCTCTCTGTCTCTCTGGGTCTCTGGGTCTCCTGTGTCTTTGTCCTGGCCTCTCTCTGTCTGCGTCCTTGTCTCCCTCCCTGGGTCCTGGCTCAGAATTTCTGAGCCTCACTGGCCCTGCAGGACCACCTCATTGCCCTCTCCCCCTCAGTGCTGGTCATACCGCTGGTGGACAAGGAGGCCGGGGCAGTGGCAGCCGTCATCTTGGTAAGAGCCTGGTAGGCTGTGGGGTGGGATGGCCGGGAGAAGACCGGGGGAGGGAGTGGGGGATGAAGACTCTGTGTGTGTGTGTGTGTGTGAGAAAGAGAGAGAGAGAGAGAGAGAGAGAGAGAGAGAGAGATGAGAGCCACACGCTGAGATGGAGTGAGAGGAATTGGGGGTCTGGGAGGAGTCTGGGCATCTTCCATGCCCCAGCCCTCTGCCCCACCTTGAACGAGCTGGCCAAAGCCACTGGTCCAGTCAGCAACATTCCGAGGGACACATGAGCCCCATGTAGACTATCAGCCCCACGGCCCTTGGCACAGCCCTAATCTTGGTTCTTTTTTGGGATCTTCCCAGATGCGCTGGGAACAGTGTCCAGGAGGGCATGAATACGGTGAGGTGGGAAGTGACTGAGAGGCCCTGAGGAGTGAGGGATGACATAAGGCACTGATCTGTAGAGACAGTGGGGGAAACCCAGGCAGAGATTCGGGGTGGCTGGAGCCAGGGGGTTTGAGAAGAAGATGCCCATGGCAGGGCTGAGGCTGGGGAGAAGCCAGGCACCTAGGGTGGGCTTCCTGGAGGGGGGAAGGGGCCTCAGTGGGAAGGGGGTTGCTCTGAGAGGTGAGCAGGGCTGGGAACCCAGGAGGGCTCTCTGCTGCCCTCTGTGGTCCCTCTCTGCCCTCTGCGGTCCCTTGTCCCTTGTAGAGTTCCCAGGTCTCTGCTCTTCTACAGGGGTTTGAGTTATGGGGGTTGCAGGGGTGGCAAAGCCTGCAGGGATGGGGTTCTGCTATTCTTCCAGTCTTTTCTCCCGTATGCAGGTGTCCTAAGAATCAAAGGGTGAGCACCCCAAATCGCCATTATGGGGGGACTGCTTCCTCCAAGGTGGCTGCCACCCTGATAAGGGGCAGGCTTGGGGGTGCAGACAGATAAATGAGCCAGCCTTGGTGCGCCCAGAGCTCATTAAAATGGAATTAAAGGCTTCCTAGGCGCCTGACCTTTCCTGAGCTGCTGGGGGGAGAGGGTGGTGGGTGCGGAACGCTTCGAGGGGAGAGGAGGAGGGTGGAGGGGAGGGATACTTGGCTTGGTCTCCTCCGCCCCCATCTGCCTGATGAGGCAGAGGAGGCCCCTACTCTGTCTCTCCAGCTTCTGGAGCTGGTCCGCCTATCCCAGCTTCTGTTCACGCAGGGACGGCATCTGCAGTTGGCACCGAGTTCTCGGTGGGCCGCTTCCCCCTCTCTTGCTCCCTGTCTGTCCCGGAGGACCAGGGCCAGAGGCAGTGCGCAGGGGTGGGGCTCAGCAGTGTGCAGGGGTGGGGCTCACCTCATTCTCTGCTGGAGGAAAAGGGCCTGCGGGTGCCAGGTTCCTGAGCAGGACTCCGCATGTGGACGCTGTGAGGACTGGGTCAGAAGGGAAGCAGCTCTGGCCAGGGGAAGACATTTGGAGCTGGTTCATCATATAGCAGGGCTCTGGTCCCTGTCACCATTACTCACCTTGGCTCACACTGGGCCAGGAGCCCAGGCCTTAGCCTGCTCCTTGGGGAAGGAAAGGCCAGTGTGTGTGTGTGCATACGTGCCTGTGTGTCTGTCCCAGGGAGGGTGGTAGGGTCAGATCACTTACATTTAACCCACCCAGCACTGGGCCCCACCCCACACTGGGGGCTGGGCAGACCATGCCTGCCCTTCAGAAGCTCCATCTGGGGGAAGGCAGGGACACCCTCAGGCTACCACAGGCCAAATGAAATCAATGCTGCCAGCAGGTGCTCTGGTGCTAGAGGCTGGAGCAGCCAGGGAGCCTCATACAGGAGAGAGCATTTGAGTGGGGCTTTGGGGCATGGGTATGAAGTCAACAGACAGAGAAGAAGGGAAAGGATATTCTAGGCAGAGGGACAGCATGAGCAAAGAAGGGGTGGGGGCAAGGGCAGTGGTGTGTTGGGGGAAGAGTGTGATCCCGATGAGGCTGAAGTGGGATGTGTGCTATTGAGGAAGATGCTACCTGGGGTTTGGGCTGCCAGAAGTTTCCACAACCATCTCTAACCTCCTCAAATACCCTGGGCAGTGAAGAGCTCTTGAAAGGTGTTTGGATTCTTTACCATCTGCCTCTCCTCCCAGCCTGCACCTTCCCAACCATGTAGAAATGCACTTCCCCAGGACGCCCTCTCCCCTGTGCATGAACATCTGACAGATGCTCCCTGGGCCACGGGATCTCACATCCTCCCAGAGCCAGCACAGGTAGCCCAGGACCTCCCAGTTGCTACCAGATCCCGAGGGCAGTGAGTGCAGAGGGTAGAGGGAGTGCCACAGGGCAGATCTTTGGGAGGGCTGAGTTGCCAGCTCCTTCCTCAACAAGCCTGTTTCCCTCTCTGAGTCTCTGGTCTTGGAATTCATCCATTGATCCGTTAGTCATCCATCCATCATCCATCCATCCACCCGCCCACCCATCAATTGAACACCTATTTCTTTTTTTTTTATTTCAGCATATTATGGGGGTACAGATTTTAAGGTTTCAATAAATGCCCTTTCCCTCCCTCCCCCCACAAGTCTGAGTTTCCAGCATGACCATCCCCCAATGGTGCATGAACACCTATTTCTTGAGTACTCACTATGTGCCAGGCACTGTGTGCTAGGTGCTGGGAACACAGAAGTGACCGAGGCAGACCAGACAGGCCCTGCTCTCACAGACCATACAGTCTGGAGGGTTGGGGTGACAGGCATTAAACATGTGAGCGAAATACGATAGACTTGGAAAGGACGGCAAGTGCTCGCAAGGAAACCTGGAGCCCTGCCGGAGATGCTGCGGCCCGCGGAGGGCTGGAGGAGCACACTGTCCACGTGCAGGGCTGTGCGGCTGAGTTCCGGCCTTTGCAGCTCACAGCTCCAGGCACCCTGATTGCAGATTCTCTGTGTGGAAAGTCTTTGGCTCTGTTCTTCAATTCTGGGATAATAAGTCCCTTTGAGGAGTGGGCGGCCCTTGGCGTCTGGCATTTGATGCTTGATTTGTGCCCACTCTTCCCCCCAGCGGTGCCAGCCACACCAGCTCCTTGCATGTGGATGTGGCGTTCATGCCATTAGCCACGTCCAGCTTGGTGAGGGTGGAGGACTGGGGGTTGTGCTGGGCATTTAACCCTTTCTAAAGCCCCAGTGCCCACTGCCGAGTGTTCCCACTGGACTCCCGACACCCACCCTGATTAGCAAGAGCAGGTGCAAGTGGGTGTTCCTGTTGGTGAATGAAAAACCACGTGTGAGTGTGTTGGAGGGATCGTGTGTGTTTGCGTATGGGGGTGCCAGAAGTGTGTGCATGGCTCTTGGGTATATGAACTCAGTTTCCCATGTAGTCATGAACATGCATGTGTGGATGGTGTAGACACTGTAAGTGTGGGTGTCTCCGTCTGTGACTGTACTCTGTGTGCATGTATGTTGTATGTGCCTCCATAATACAGTGAATGCGAGTGCATGTGTGTGGGCGCCTGAGGTTCTCCACGAGAGTGTGTGTGTGTTTGTGCACTTGCTGGGGGGGGTGGGTCGAAGCAGCCCAGGAGTGTGTGCTGAGGTAGGGGAAGGTCCAGGGGGTGGAGGAGGACTCCGTGCTTCCTTCCTTTCCCACAGCCTGTTGCATCTCCCAGCTCCATCCCTGGGACCTGGACCGGGCTGTTTTAGCAGCCCAGGAAATGGTTGCACCCACAGCCCCAGAAAGATCCCAACCTTCTCTTTTCCTGAGAGATGGTTCCAGGTGGAAGGAACAAGACCCATGTACTCCTCCACATACTAACAGTAAAATGCCAATATATTTATGTAAACCACATGCAAACGAACTATGGTCCCAGCTTCTTTCAATGCCCTGTCCTGGGGAGTCACAGATAAAGACTCCAAAAGAGCTTAAACTTCAGCACCATCCTTGACAGCCCAGGTCACTTCCAGGTCTTCCTGTCTCCAATCTTGCTCCCTCCAATTCACCCTACCCCCCAGCAGATGGTGGCCCTCAGATGCTAAAGTCTGCCATGACTCCCCAGTACTCTCTGGCTAAAGTCCAATTTCTCAGCCTGCCACTCAAGGCCCTTCCCTCTGTGGCACCATGGACCATGCCCCTGTCCCGGTCCTCCTCCCTGCACACCACCTAGCCCCCAGCACTACCAGGGCAGCTTCCTTCCGGCAGTGGCCCCCTCTCTTCAGGCTCCACTTGTTGTCCCCATGCCTCAGTGCCAATTCAAGGAGCCTGCCAGATGCCCTCCCCTCCAAGCTACCCACCTAGTCTGCCTTCTCCTTCCTCCTCAGGTATGATGTTCTGCCCCACCCCTGTCACGTCCCCCACTCATCCCGCCCCAGCCAGACTGTGAGCTTCCTGACAACCTGCTGCTCTCCTCCTCCCCATCTGCTCCTGGCAGGGGACCCAGAGTCAAGGCAGGCAGGGACTGCTGAGTCGGGAGGGGGGACACAAAGGGGGCCCCCAGTGCAGGCACCGTGGGGAGCCCCACAGGTGGTGAGCAGCTTTGAGTAGGCACAGGAAGCTGGTGACGCAGGTGGGGAGCTGCGCTGGCAGGGCCTGCAGTGGGCCCCTGGACTGCCACCCCTCCTTCCCCCTCTTTCTCTCATTTTCCTGACAAGCATCCAAGCAGGGTGGGGGAAGGGACTTCATGGAGTAAGAGAGATGAGCTGAGGGGATCCCTGGCACAGGGAACGGGGACAGGATGCCGGGAGTGGTGGTGAGAGTGGGTCTGGGGAGCGGAAGGTGTGGGCAGAGAAGGGGAGGGAGGGTGTGGTGCTGTCCTTGCTCTGCCACTTTCTGCTACATGATCTTTGGCAAGTCATTCACCCTTTCTGAGCCTTGGCACATCTGCAAGGTGGAAGCTTGCACCACAGTGGTGAGAATTACACGTAAGGCAAAGCACTTTATCAACTCATTCATCCATTTATTCATCCTCCCCACAGCAGAGCCATCATGTTGGACCCGTTCCTCTACCACAGACTTAGGGGTAGCTCAAACCCTAACTTAGAAAGGATGGTGCTGGAGGCTGAGGCTAATACCACTAATTCTATAATCAGGGTCTGAAGGGCTCCATGGGCTGGTAGATGAAGAGGGGTCTAAGGTCCCTCCATCCCCCAAACTATACACCTGGACTTTGCTGTTGATGGGATAGTGATTGAAAAGGCAGAGATAGAAAAGTTCCACTTCTTTAGATAAGCCTCAGAAGGCTTCCCGCAGGAGAGGGTTTTCCTGGAGCTATCTACGTGGTCAGGAGCACAGGTTTATCATCAAGGCCCACGGACTGGAGTGTGTGTGTGTTGGTGTGTGCTGGGCATGCAGAGGCCACTCTGGCAGAGACACAGGCTGGGACAGGTCACAGCTGACTCCCTCCTCCCATCCCTCCAGGTGCACTGTGGCCAGCTGAGTGACAGCGAGGAGTGGAGCCTGCAGGCAGTGGAGAAGCATGTGAGTTGGAAGAACCATGGTGGGATGGGGCTGCTGAAGACCCTTGTCCCAGCTGCTGGGAAGATATCTGGCCAGGGAGCTGGACAGACCTGGATTTCAGTTTCAGCTCCACCCCTTTTGAGCTATGCGACCTTAGGCAAGCCACTAAACCTCTCTGAGCCCTGGGTTTCACATCTGAAAATGGGGATCATGATAGCACTGACCTACATAGGGTAGTGGTTAGATAAAACAGGTCAGATACCTTGTAAATACACATGGTCCCCGACTTAACAATGGTTAGACTTACAATTTTTTGACTTTAGGATGGGTTTATGGGGACACAACTCCATAAGTCAGGGAGTTTCTGTACTTAGGAAGGACTACCTACATGATACTGAGGCTCTTTTATGTCTGAGATTTTATGATTTTTTTGGTGTGACTTTAACAAGGACTTAGGACTCCCTGTGAGTGCTGGAGACGGAGAAATTTGACCCTGTCCTGTCTTGCAAGAATCTGGGGGCTGGGGGTGGAGACAGACCCCGTGCTTTCCTGTTCACGCCGAGGCCACTCCAGGGGCAGTGGGATCCCTCAGGAGGGTGGAGCGCCCTGGGATGAGTCGTTTGGGACGGAGCCGGGATGGAGAGGGAGGGAACGGCTCGAACATGCCCAGGAGTCCCGCGGCTGCGAGCGCGATGAGGGCGGGGCACGTGGCGCGCTGACCACGCGGCCCGCTGCAGACCCTGGTGGCCCTGCGGAGGGTGCAGGCCCTGCAGCAGCGCGACGCTCCCAAAGCCGCCCAGAAACCTCCAGACGCGGCGGCGGAAGACCAAAAGGGCTCAGAGTCCTACTCGGACCAGGACCGAAAGATCCTGCAACTGTGCGGTGAGGCCCGGCCCGCGCAGGTCCTGAGGGCGGGGCGGAGCGAGACCCGGAGGGGAGGGGCCTGCGTGGTGGGCGGGCCCGGGGTAGGACTTGGAGCCCAGGTCGGGGGGCTGGGCGGCCTGGGGCAGCCCGAGGTAGACCCGAGGTAGGCTTGAGGCCGCGCGCTGCCTGGGGAGAGGACGGACTGGGCGGCGCCTGGGGGACCCGGCCACCGAAGCAGGGCGAAACCCTCGCTCTGACCCGCGTCCTGCCCTTGCAGGGGAGCTCTATGACTTGGATGCTTCTTCCCTGCAGCTCAAAGTCCTCCAATACGTGAGTCCCTGTGCCCCTTCCACCCACCTCCCTGCAGTTTCTCTGCCGGGACTGGAGTCCCCTCGAGCCCTCCATCCCGGTTCAGATTCGACGTCCCGCCCCTCTGTCTCCTCCAGAGAGGCAGGAAGTGGGGGTAGCTCCAGATCCTTTGTCACCCCCTTGCTCTGTCTGTCCCTCCCTCTCAGCTGCAGCAGGAGACCCGGGCATCCCGCTGCTGCCTCCTGCTGGTGTCTGAGGACAATCTCCAGCTTTCCTGCAAGGTGAGGGCCCAGGTCCACTGTGGGGCCGGGCGAGGGTCTCCGGTCTCCGAGGGGAAGAACCTTGCCGTTCCTTTAACCGGCCCCGCCACTCCTTCCTCAGGTCATCGGAGATAAAGTGCTGGGGGAAGAGGTCAGCTTTCCGGTGAGTCCCGTCTGCCCCCTGGCGTCAGCAGGGGCCGTGAAGGCCGACAGACATGTGTGGGATCTGCCTGGAGTACTTGGATCCTCTAGAATCTCTTGGAATCTGATGGAATTATCTGGATTTGGGGATCGATTTAGAACTGTCACAAGGGATTACAGCCTCTCATGATCAGGCTCTGTTAGGAGACTCTCTTACCTGCAGAAAGGTTTTCTTTCTGGATGTGGATCTGTTAGAATCTATTGAGATGAGTGAGAATCCTTAGAGTCTGCTTAGTCTCTGCTAGTGAGGGAAGACCCTACAGTCCCCTATAGAGACTTGGGCCAGACTCCCCCTGCACCTCTATGCTCCTCTGTGTTGACCGGGTCCACCACTGGACTGACTGAAGAGTCCATGGAAACTTCCAGACTTGAGAGTGGGGATGGGTTGAGACCTCTCGACCTGGGGAGAAGCGGGTTCTGACTCAGCCACTCCTCGCTCCCCAGCTGACGGGACGCCTGGGCCAGGTGGTGGAAGACAAGAAGTCCATCCAGCTGAAGGACCTCACTGCTGTGAGTCGTGGCCTGGCTGGAACGGGGAGGGGAAACGGGGAGACCCATTGCCAGCCCCCAGAGCAGGGTCTCTGGGGTCGGGCAGCCGAGCAATGGGGGAGACAAGACCCTGGGACCTTCTGCCATCCCATCCCCATGTCACAGAGCTTCTATCCCTGCATGAGTCCCTTAGGACTGCCTGTTGCAGAGTGTGGCAGAGGGCTGGGGAGGGAAGCATACTTCCTCCCTTCTCCCCTGCCCTGACTTGCCTCCCCTTGGCAGGAGGATGTGCAACAGCTGCAAAGCATGCTGGGCTGTGACCTGCAGGCCATGCTCTGTGTCCCTGTCATCAGCCGGGCCACTGACCAGGTGGTGGCCTTGGCCTGCGCCTTCAACAAGCTTGGAGGAGATTTGTGAGTCTGGGTGGGGTGATGTGGATCCGGAGATGTAGCTGGTAGGCTGGGCAGGGTGTCACTAGGGTAAACAGAGTGGGAAGGGTACTAGGCTGGGGCTACTATCCCAGCAGTAGTGGGCAGAACAGTTTGTCAGTGCAAGAGACTACAGGGGAATGGGGGCTTCTAGACAGCTGCTGCTGCCTGAGGCACAGGTGATTGCAGACTGTCCATCACTCACTTTGGTTTATTTAAAGTCACACTGAGGTCCAAACTGGTTCCCCTCCTCTCCCCCCATTTCCTGCGGTTTGGATTATCTACTCTTAGGGTGCTGGCCTGTCCCCTATTTGCCATCCCCCGTTTCTGTGTTACTGCTAGAAACTGCCTGATGGAGGAGTGGGTGCACTCTGGGATGGGTGAACCCTCTGGGACCGCAGAGCATCATCGACACAGTGGACAGTGGCTACAGGGAATAGGCTGGGGAAAGCTGTGGGTCTTTTGAGCCTCTGACAGAGGGATACAAAGCAGAAGGCGGGGCAGGTACAGTGTCCAGGTAAACAGACTTGGAGGCTTAGTAAGCATATCTCAAGAACCGAGATCAAATTTGGGGTATAGGAATGGTATCAGAAATAGACTTCACATGCTACACCAACTCATTAATTGGTAGTAGCTGCCTGAATCACTGTGTTGTGAATGGATCTTAATTCAGAGAGAAACAGCGCTGTGTGTGGTTAGCCATGGCTGTCCCAGGGGCAGGTTCACACTTGGGCTGGCAGGTCATGCAGTTTGTGCTGAGTCATCCAGGTAGGGAGAAGAGTGCAGTTGAGGGATTGAGTCTTAATGCAGAGAGGTGCTGACAGGCTGCTGGCCCTGGGGTCTGAGAAAGCAGGCTGGGTTTGAGTGCAGGGAGCTCCTGCAGGAGGTGGAGGCTGGAGAGGTGCTGGAACCCTGGGCTAAGGCCTGCTGGGGTAGGGCAGAGACGGGGAGTCCTAGATCTGAGCAGCAGGACCCGCCAGCATGGAGCTCTGTAGACAGTTGGTGGGCCTAGGGAAATGAACACAGGGATGAGGCAGAATTAGCTGTGACATTTGGAACTGGTAGGCATCCTGGTGGTGGGAGCATTTATGCCATTCAGCAAACACACACTGAGCACTTAATGTGTCCACCCCAGTGCTGGCCAGATGGCCTCGGGAAGCCCTTTGGGGAGGGGAATGCAGAGTGAGTGGGGGGTCTAGCAACGGCCATGGCCTCTGGCTGCTGGCTGTGGGACTGGATTCTTGTATAGCCCCCAACCTGGAGGAGAGATGATTATCACAAGGAAAACAAGATGGGGCCTTGGTGACAGCCCTGAGGTCCAGGGCAGGGCAGGGCCGTCTCTGGGTCCCACACATTTCAGGGAGGGAGTGTTGAATGACTGCATGAGGGGGGGGGGGAGCTCTCAGCTCAGTGCAGTGACTGCAGAGAAGCTTCCTAGAACACAGCTAAGTAGCAGAGTACAAGGACTCCAGACTCCCTTCAGCTGGGAGTGGGATCAGGCTGGTGGCAAGGACAGGGGTGGGGTGCAGTTAAGACATTAGCAAACACCTCCCAAAAAATCTCCCCAGTACCAGGCTCTGCACTGGGCATGGGTGATACAGGCATGGGCTCTGCCTTCAAGACTTGAAGCTTATTTTCAGGACATAGAGGGATACTTTTTTCTACACTGTTCCCTCTACCTAGAATAGATATTCTAGGTTGAGGGAATAGATATTCTAGGTTGAGGGAACAATGTAGAAAAAAGCATGAAGGTGTGAAAGAGCCTGAGGTTTTCTCGGAATGATGAAGATCTTAGTGTGGCTGAAGCCGAGAGATGCCCATGGATGAAGGCCGAGAGATGAGTGTGCCCAGACTGAGCACAGTGCCTCAATTGCCATGGAAGGAATGTGTGTAGACAGAGCCAGGGTGCTGGGCATTGGGATCTAGACCTGAATCACATGACGGCAGGTGCAAGTGGGGTATCCCCCAGCAGTGAGGAGCATTGAGGCCAGCCAAAAAGTGGGCAGGGGCCTAGGCATGGAAATCTGGGGGCAGAGAGATGGGGGCTGAGGCTGGCTCCCACCCCATGAACCCCACCATTGGTCCACCCTGCCCCTGGCAGCTCCCTGATGACAAGTCATCTGGTGACCAGATTGGAGGACCTCAGCAGATTTGGGGCTGATCTTGTAAGGCAAGAGCTAGCTCCACGAGTGCAGCCACACTGCCCTCCACACTGTCACCTTAGGATTTCTGGAGGTACCAAATCAGGCCAGCATAGTCCAGGGAGACTGGAGTAATGACCAGAGCTGGACAAGACAGGGCAGTGCCACTGTCCCTCCCTGAGGCTGGAGGGGCCCTGGGGAAGAGCCGGAAAACACTCCTTCTAGCCTGGGCAAGTCTCTAGGCTGAGAGAGGAGACCCAGCTTTGGTCTGGGTAAATCCCAAATCAAGGAGGGAGCTGTGGCTCTGGCTTCAAAAATCAGTAGTCCAAGGAAGAAAACACAGTTTGGTTTGAGGAGGACGAGAGCTTCCACTCAGGGAGCCCCCACTCTAGGGGTGTGTGTGGGGGTTCCAAGTGCCTGCTCGGTAGCACCTCCCCAGTTAGGAGTTATACTTGGCTGGTGGATAGCCTGGTGATACGCTTGGCCGAATGGAAGTTAGGAGAATGGGGAGAGAAGCCTGCCTTCCCTTCCCTCTTGGGTGACCCCCCTCCCCTTCAGGTTCACAGACCAGGATGAGCACGTGATCCAGCACTGCTTCCACTACACGAGCACAGTGCTCACCAGCACCCTAGCCTTCCAGAAGGAGCAGAAGCTCAAGTGTGAGTGCCAGGTGAGTGATGCACCTTCAGCCTTTCTTGGGGACCAACTTACCCAGCTTCCAGCCCCAGAGAGCCATCACAAGGGAAAATGCCCAGGTCTTTCTGGAGGGATGGCTGCCCTGCTGGAGGCAGCTAGATAACTTAGTGACTTGGAGGCCTCTTAAAGAGGAAGGTCAGTAGTTCCTCCCCACCTCACCACAGCCTGCGGGCACTGTGTGTGGTCTCCCTCTAGTGTTCAACATGGGTACTACAGCCACATCTGGGTGGCTAGGGCCCTAGGTGAATGCCAGACACCCGTGAGATTCCCACGCACCTGCACTGGGGCTATTCCTCCCTGCTCCTTAACTCAGTAACCAAATGGCATAATTGGACACTGACAGTTTCCAGCCTGTTTCCAGACAGTTTCCAGCCTCCTGTCCCAGGAGCCCTAGGGGAGGAATGAGAAGATGCTGGGGCTGTGGGAAGCAGGGGGCTGGATAGGGTAGCTCTGCAACCCAAACCTGTGATCTCCATTTGCTCCATTCCAGGCTCTTCTCCAAGTGGCAAAGAACCTCTTCACTCACCTGGGTGAGCACACTTTCTCCTCTATGCCTGGTGTGGGGTGGGTGTGAGGGCTGGCATTTGGGGAGGGGAGGTGGGAGAGCTTGGCCTTGGCCCTCCAGCGTGGTCTCACCGCTGCCCCATGCTTCTCCCTCCCCCAGATGACGTCTCTGTCCTGCTCCAGGAGATCATCACAGAGGCCAGAAACCTCAGCAATGCAGAGATGTGAGTGAATCTCCCCAGGGGATTCGGTAACGGAGGCTCTGGGCCTCAGTCCACATCACCTCATTTCCTTTCCCCTTTCCCCACTGGCTGGCTTCTTGTGGGACCTCATCACCTTTTGAGTGATCTTTTATGTCTGTCTTCCTCACTACACTGTGAGCTCTAATGACAGCAGGGGCAGGGCTAGCTTTGCTTGCCATATGTCCTCAGCCCCTAACAGTGTCTGGCACATAGTAGATGCTCCAAAAAACAACAACCAACCAAAAATCATTTGAATGGATGAGTGCATGGAATCGGCCAGGGTGAGGAGAGTGTCTCAGCTGCAAGCACCCCTCCCAGCCTCGGAAATCCAGAAATCCCTGCAGACCAACCCTCCTGGTACCCCTCCCCAGCTGCTCGGTGTTCCTGCTGGATCAGAATGAGCTGGTGGCCAAGGTGTTCGACGGAGGCGTGGTGGACGATGAGGTGAGGGAGTGCGGAGGGAGTGCGTGGCCCTAGCGGGTGTCTGAGAGTCCGCCAGGGGCGCTGGGGAGCAGGCCCAGCGTTTCATGGTCCCCTCTGTGGCCGGGCCACTAACTTCTCTCCCTGTTCTACTCCATCCCTGCCGCGGCAGAGCTACGAGATCCGCATCCCGGCCGACCAGGGCATCGCAGGCCACGTGGCGACCACGGGCCAGATCCTGAACATCCCAGACGCGTATGCCCACCCGCTTTTCTACCGCGGCGTGGACGACAGCACCGGCTTCCGCACGCGCAACATCCTGTGCTTCCCCATCAAGAACGAGAGCCAGGGTGCAGGCCCGCGGCCGCCGGGGCGGGGCGGGGCCGGGGCCCGAGCGAGGGCGGGGCCGAGCGGAGGATGGGCGGGGCCGAGCCGAGGGTGGGCGGGGCCGAGCCGAGGGTGGGCATCCCTTCCTTGTTACCGGGAGCGTGGCGAAGCAGCCGAGTCGTGGGTTCCACGCCTGGGGCGACACCTGTGGGAACTCTGCGAGCGCAGGTCCCCGCCGGACCCCTCAATCAGTCGTTCCTAGCTCCTGTCCCTTCCCCAGAGGTCATCGGTGTGGCCGAGCTGGTGAACAAGATCAATGGGCCGTGGTTCAGCAAGTTCGACGAGGACTTGGCGACCGCCTTCTCCATCTACTGCGGCATCAGCATCGCCCATGTGAGGACGGGGTGGGGAGTGGGGGAGGGCCGGGGCGGGGCCGGGGCGGGACCCTCCAGTTCTCCTCCCCCACTGGCTCTCTCACCTTGCTCTGTCCAGACGGGTCGATCCCCTGGTCTGGGACTCAAAGCCCTGCTGCTGGGTGCTGTGCAGCCTTCAGTACACACTGGCCACCTCTGGGCTCAGTTTCTCATCTGAAAATTGGGAATACTATTTTCTTGCCCTGTCCATTCAGCCTCCCAGGACCATGAGAAACTGCCCCCTTCTCTGGAAACAACCTCAACCCAAGCCCTTGCTCAGATTCTTTTTAGGAAATGTTGGGTCTCATTGTCCAGGCCTGCTGGCCACTCTGGCCTGGGAATCCAACCCCCATGCCCCTGACATCACCCCCTGCCTGCATCTCTTTCCCTGCTGTGGGCCCCCCCGGCTCCATCACTGATGACTGGATCAGGCCGGGGAGGGGTGCAAAGTGCCAGATGAAATGCTAAGAGGACCTGGGGAGGAGGGCATGGGGAGGGGAGGGGTGGGAGAGTCTGGATAAAGGTGAGGGTGGGGTCTGTACTCTGGGCTGGAGCGCAAAGGCTCAGACTGGGGCCAGAATGGGACAGGAAGGGGGTTTCTGCCAGACCCCTTTGTCTAGGCCTGGGCATTTCTGAGAGTTCACAGCCACCTTCCTTGAGCCCCACCTGTCCTTCTCTCCCCAGTCTCTCCTGTACAAAAAAGTGAACGAGGCCCAGTATCGCAGCCACCTGGCCAACGAGATGATGATGTACCACATGAAGGTGAGTGAGGCCTGCAGGGAGCACCTGTCCTCCTCCCAGAATCCTCAGGGGCCCACGTTTAGGCTGGGCTTTCGAATTACTCTCTCCCAAGGGTGAGAAGATAGGCCTGGAAGGACACCAGGCCTCCTGCTTCCCTTAGGGCCACCCTCCCCGCACCTCCTTATAGAGCTCTCTTCCAAGCTGTTCCTCAGTTCAGCCCCAAGGCTGGAAGGAGCCAGCAGGACCAGCCCGGAGAAGAACTTGGCTCAGGGAATAATTCCCATCTTGGGAATCTCTAAAGGCCAGGACCTTCCCCAGAGCTGTCCCGGTACAGTGGTCCTGCAGCCCTGGCGGTCTTCATGGCTGATATTTCTTCCTATTCCTGGACCCTGTGTCAGAAAAGCTGGCCCAGACCTTAGTTCAGAGTATAGAGTAGTCACTGCTCATTTGGACACTTCACGTCAACCTGTGTGCAAACCGGAAAGTCCCAGACTTTGTGAATATGATCAAAACTATAGTTCTACTACTTCCCCCTTTCCCCTTCTCACTATTGCACTTGACTAGAAAAAAAAGAAAAAACCTAGAAAACAAAACACACACACACACACACAAAACTATAGTAGGAAGGATTAAGGTCAGACACCAGGCAGTTTCCCCTAAAAGGAGGAAACTAGAGTTAGTATCTTTGAAAGGCTGCCGTGGCTTGAGGGTGTCATAAGGGGTGACGTCTTTGCCAAGGAGGGGCTGTTGCAGATAAAGGGTGGTCACAGGTAGGGAGGCGCAGTAGGTGGGCTGCAGGGCTGTGAGGGGAGGGTGGGGATGTCCTGCCCAGTGACAGTCTATGGAGTGATGGCCCAACTGTGGTGCATTCTGAGTGAGGGACTCCTCACCTTCTGTGGGAATTTGAGGCCGCGGACCCTGGCTGTGGTGGAGGCTGTCTTCTCATGCCCTGGCTGGTCCCCTCCAGGTCTCTGATGACGAATATACTAAGCTTCTTCATGACGGGATCCAGCCGGTGGCTGCCATTGACTCCAACTTTGCCAGTTTCACCTACACCCCTCGCTCTCTGCCCGAGGACGACACCTCCATGGTGAGCTGGCCTTCCTCCACTTGACCTGAGAGGCGGAGGGCGTACAGCCAGGGATTTGAGTTAGATGTGGGTGAGAACTTCCTAGTAAGACAGAGTCTTTAAGGAAGGCTGCGGAGGCTCCCTGGAGAGGGCGTGGGTGTGTAGTCTGCCATCATGGGGCCGTGGCCTGCCCTGGGGCCAGGGGCTGGACTGGATGATCCCAAAGGCTGCTCCTGAAGGGCATGTGGCCTCAGAGTTTACACTCCCTCCCTGTTTTCTAAGATTTCGTGTGAGCTTGGTTCTAAGAGTTCTTGCAACTTCCTTCTTAGATCCCTTAGATTTCTAAAAGTTCACAGTTCTAAGAATGCTGGGTTTGGCTATTTTATGGTTTTTCTAGTTTAGATTTAAGGTTCTAAGACTCCAAAATTTTGAGTGTGGGGCTTGGAGAAGGGTCCAGGTGAAGACCCCATCTTGATACTGACTGTTCCTCTTGTCTGTCCCTCCCTCCTACCCTCCCCAGGCCATCCTGAGCATGCTGCAGGACATGAACTTCATCAATAACTACAAAATCGACTGCCCGACACTGGCCCGGTGTGTCCACGTGCAGACAGTCCCAGTCTTGCCTCCCTCTCTCCTCCACTTTCCCATCCATTGTCCCCAGTGTTCTGGGAGGGGTCTCTTTGAGGTCAACTAGGGGAGGCCCAGTCTTAGAGGGTGGGGAGGATCCATGAAGGGAAGCCGCTCCCAGATTCTGGGACTGTCACTAGTGGCAAGACCGGGGCCAGGCAGAACCTGAAAGGCTTCCTGGAGGAGGAGAGGCTGAGGCCCCTCTGCTGCCCTCTCCCTTCCCCCAGGTTCTGTTTGATGGTGAAGAAGGGCTACCGGGACCCCCCCTACCACAACTGGATGCACGCCTTTTCCGTCTCCCACTTCTGCTATCTGCTCTATAAGAATCTGGAGCTCGCCAACTACCTCGAGTGAGTGGCTGCATCTCCCCACATCTGGCAGCCGCTGGGATCCCCTTCCCTGGGACAAGGAAGCCCCCCCTGAGTGGCAGGCACTTTACATGCACCACCTCATCAGATCCTCTGAACAGCCCCACTTTCCAGGAGGGACTTGCTCATAGCCACAGGGCCCATTATTCAATGGGCCTGATTTAAACCTGGTTCTGCCAAACTCTAAACCAGAGCTTAGGCTCAGCATTATTTTAGGAAGGGGACCCAGGTATCCCTACCTCCTGTCCAACTGGCTCCTGAACATCTCATCTACATGCCCCTCTTCTAAGAGACCTGTGGAGGAAGCTGTGGCCTGACCTCTTTCTCCTTTCTGCCTCTCAACCAGGGACATCGAGATCTTTGCCTTGTTTATTTCCTGCATGTGTCACGACCTGGACCACAGAGGCACAAACAACTCTTTCCAGGTGGCCTCGGTGAGACCCTGCCCCTCTTCACAGTGGGGACCTTCCTGGGGTGTCTGTCAGTCTCCCCCTCTCCTAGCCTGAGGAAGATGGGAGCCGGTGAGACCAGGAGCCAGGTTTGGAGACAGGAGGAGGCTCTCCCGGGTGGCCCTGGTACCTGAGACAGGGAGGCGAGGAGAGGGCGGGAAGGGGCAGGACAATGCTTAGCCTAATGCAGTGGCGCTTGGATCATCCACATGTGAGGAGTGACTGGAGTTTTCCTGGGCTTTTTCAGAAATCTGTGTTGGCTGCACTCTACAGCTCCGAGGGCTCTGTCATGGAGGTACTGCCATTCTGCCCACCCTGTCCCCCTCCTCCCCTAAAGACTAGAGACTTGCAGAGTTAAGACCCAGCTCCTCCTACTTCCAAACCTCCCTCTCCACACAGGCTGCGAGAGCTGCAGCCACTTCCAGGGCATGTCGGGCTCCTTTTCCTGGAGGACCCGTGTGCTGCACGTTTCCCTGTGGCTGTCTGGGAACACCTCGTGCAGCCCCTCCTCCAAGCGTGGGATGGGCTCCACTCCCCGCACACTCAGCTTTGCCTTGATTGTTTGCTTAGGGTCTGCCCACCATCACTGGGGGAAGGAACAAAGTCTGAGACATCTCTGAGTTCCCTGTACTTGGCACGGGGCTTAGAACAGAGTGGGAGCCAAATTTCCAAGGTCACCTTGCCCCCTGCTGCCTCCCACAACACCCCTGCAGAGGCTGCCCCTCCTTGCACTCCCCTAGAGACGAGGTGCTCGCTCTCTCCACCTCCCCTGGGAGGCCTGGTGGCAGCCCTGGGTCTGCTCTCTGCCCCCTGGGATAAGCCAGCTTCCTCCTCGGAGCGACAGCCCTTCAGCGGCAGGAGACGGGGCCTTGCCCTCGCCTCGTCTCTGCCTCGCCTTGTCAGCAAACAAATGTTTTCTGCATGAATTAGTGTCTAGGATTCCGAGGGATCATTTCGGAATTTTTCCAGCTTGTGAGGCCCTCAGAGCTTACCTTATCGGGTCCCTGCATGTCATGTGACAGCTGAGGAATCTGAGGCTCAGAGACGGCTGGGGGGGCCCCAGGTCGGTCACTCAGAGAGTCACACCCAGCTCAGAAAGGGAAGTGGGGCCCCTGACTCCTGCTGTTTGCTCTGCTGACCTTGGGGGCCAGGGCCCACCCAGGCCCTGCTTGCGCCCTTGGGGTCAGTGATGAGGGGAGCCCCTCTGCCCCAGCTGGGCCCCCATCACTCCTCTCCCCCCAGAGGCACCACTTTGCTCAGGCCATCGCCATCCTCAACACCCACGGCTGCAACATCTTCGACCACTTCTCCCGGAAGGTGATGGGGCCGGGGGTGGGGCTGGGAGCTGGCTGGAGACGGGAGGAGGAGCCAAGGGGTGGAGGTTCATGGGGGTGTGAGTGGGTGGGGGTGTCCGGCAGGAGGCCATGACGCCCCTCCCCCTGCCCCGCCCAGGACTACCAGCGCATGCTGGACCTGATGCGGGACATCATCTTGGCCACGGACCTGGCTCACCACCTCCGCATCTTCAAGGACCTCCAGAAGATGGCCGAAGGTGCCTGCTGTTAGCCTCGGGCCTCAGGGCTGGGAGGGACAGCCAGGGAAGGATTTGTTGGGGAGTGTCCCCAGGGAATCAGCCCTCTGTCCCCTGGGATAAGCCTGCTCCTCCTCCAAGTGACAGCCCCCTTGGACATCAACCCCTGCCCTGGCTGCACGGTGCCACCAGACAGAACCAGCGCTGGCCCCTTGGTGCCCATCTAGACTGCCCAATTCCCTGGGCCGCTCTGGGTGGGCCTGGGAGCCTGGTCCTCACGGGGGCAGGGAGGCTGGGCCTCTTCTGGATGCCATCCTCCCCCAACAGTGGGCTACGACCGAACCAACAAGCAGCACCACAGACTCCTCCTCTGCCTCCTGATGACCTCCTGTGACCTCTCTGACCAGACCAAGGGCTGGAAGACCACGAGGAAGATCGCGGTAAGTGCCACCACCTCTCCCTGGGAAGGCACAGGCTGCACAGCTGCCTGGTTCTGTGTGGCCCCTAGCAGCCAGAGTACCCTCTCTGTGCTGAGGTCAGTCTAGCTGTACTTTCGGGATACAGAAACCTACACTATGTCAAGGTGACAGATGGGGAGACTCAGAAAGGGACACAGATTTACCTAGGGTCACACAGCAAGTCAGCGGCTGGTGGAAGGTGGGCCAGAACCCAGCTACTCCTCCCCGTCTGGGGCCATCCCACTGCCAGGCTCAGGCTGGGGAACATGGGTCCCAAGGTGGGCCTGAATCACTGGGCCTCGGCGTGCCCTCCTGGGAATGGGCTGTCGGAGGAGTTGGGTGGATGGATCCCATGCACGGGATGTGATGAGATTCTTCGCCTTTCAGGAGCTGATCTACAAAGAGTTCTTCTCCCAGGGAGACTTGGTATGTGTGGAGTGGCCCCAGGATGTCCGTGTTGGGGGAGGGTTCCTGGCCTGGGGCCGGGAGGGCTGGGTTAGCCTGACCCTGGAAGGTGATGTGACGGGGGAGCGGGAGGAGCAGGCCTGACGACTTGATGCCCGCAGGAGAAGGCCATGGGCAACAGGCCGATGGAGATGATGGACCGCGAGAAGGCCTACATCCCCGAGCTGCAGATCAGCTTCATGGAGCACATCGCCATGCCCATCTACAAGTGAGTGAGCCCCCGGGGGTGGCCGGGCAGCCGGCTCAGAGAGGCTGGGGCCAGCTAGGGCATCACAGCAAACAGACCAGCTGAGTTTGACCTGGCCCAGCTCCAACTGATCCGCCTTCCTGTCTCTGGGCAAAGCTATTCCATGCTTTGCCCCTTAAATGGGCCCTTTGCGTCCTCCTTGGTCCCCGGTGGGAAGAGACCATCATGCTTTCCTTGTGGGTCCAGTCCTGTGCCTTATACTCTTGTGGAAGTTCTACCTGTGGTATAGCCCTAATCTTTCTTGCTGCCCACAGTCTGAGTTTTTGACCTCTAACCGTGCCCCGTGTATCCACAGGCTGTTGCAGGACCTGTTCCCCAAAGCGGCAGAGCTGTACGAGCGCGTGGCCTCTAACCGTGAGCACTGGACCAAAGTGTCCCACAAGTTCACCATCCGCGGCCTCCCAAGCAACAACTCGCTGGACTTCCTGGATGAGGAGTACGAGGTGCCTGATTTGGATGGCACTAGGGTCCCCATCAATGGCTGCTGCCGCCTTGATGCTGAGTGATGCCCTCCAGGACCCTTCCCTGCCCAGGCCTCCTCCCACATCCCTCCACTGGTCTGGCCAGACGCACTGGGAGCCAGAGCCACAGGTCCTGGGCTCTAGACCTCGACTTCCCGTGTGACACTGAGCAAGTTGTGACCTTCCTGGCCCTCAGCTTTCTCGTCTGTATAATGGAAGGAAGACTTCCAGCCTCACCAAGACTTTGTAATTTGTCCTCTGAGAGCACAGGGGTGACATAATGAACAGTGGACCCCGCTCTCGGCCACTGACCACACCTTGGCAAGTCCTCCCCAAGCCATTCTTTCTCTGAGCAGCTGGACGGTTTCCCCTGTGCCCCATTCCGCCACACCAGATCTGTGTCCTTTCCGCTGGAGAACCCTCACCCCTTGGGGTCTCCAGGATCCCCGTGAAAGGGGAAGGTGGGACATCTGGGTGAGCAGAGGGTGGGGTCTTGCAAGCAGTCATTAGTTTTGCTGGAGGACTAGAAATAGCCATGGGGCGCAGGTGCCCTGAGGACCACCACCATACTGATGGGGGGACAGGGACCTGAGGGACACAGGGGCTCCAGGGGGAAGCTGCCAGAGGGACAGCTCAGTGCTCTGGGGAGAGGGGGCTCAGGAAGAAAGCTGGATGAGGATGACAGGCAGGAAGGGTCCCTGCACTGGGAGACAGGCCCAGGGGTGCGTCAGCCATGCCTCCTGCTGCCTGTGTGACCCTGGGCAAGTCCCTCCCCTGCCTTGGAAAAACAGGAGGGTGAGACAATCCATTCTTTAAGAGCCATCATAGATCAGTGTCTAAAATGGCTCCATGGCTCTGTGGAGTCCCACAGAGGCTGTGGACTGTCTGCCACCCTCGGGCACAGAGAGCCCAACCCTGAGTCCCTCAGTGGCCCCCTGAGTGTATCCCCTTGGCCTGAGCCCCTCCCCTATTCCTGCAACCGGAGAGGGACTGGGTCTCAGCCCTACAGGGCTCTCTCCTCTTCAAGGCCATATCCACCTGTGCCCCGGGCTTGGGAGGCCCCATAGGGTCGGGCCTCTTGGGTCAGCCTGGCCACTGGCTTCTCTTTTCTTCTCCGTTTCGTTCTGTGTGTTGTGGGGTGGGGGGAGGGGGGCCACCTGCCTTACCTATTCTGAGTTGCCTTTAGAGAGATGCGTTTTTCTAGGACTCTGTGCAACTGTTGTATATGGTCCCGTGGGCTGACCGCTTTGTACATGAGAATAAATCTATTTCTTTCTACCAATACTCCCCCATGGGGCTATTTGCAGACTCTGTGCATGGGGTGTGCGGGTAAACAGAACTGGGAGAGGCAGATACCCTTTGGAACTGCCTGGCTGCTGGAGCCCCTGCCCCTGGTGCCCAGCCCCTCTTCCTGTTGGGGTATTCCCTGGGCCAGTTGGTGCAGTTCATGGGTGGATGGTGGGTGAGGAGGCCTGGCCATGGACCAGGGAGAGGACATGCGGGGTGGCAGAGATTATAGCCTAGAAAGGGAAAACTGAGAGGCAGAAGCGGTCTGGAAGAGGTGGCCTGCCCTGGTCATGAGTTCCCGTATAGCCAGCGCCTGGACCTCTGAACCCTCTCCCTAGCTGCAGCGATGCCTGTCTGTGTCCTCATGAGTCCCACATCCCAGTTTCTCTGGGTCCTGTCAAAGAGATATCCCTGAGTCACACTCCACACCAGATCCAGCCCTGGTTGTGTCTGTGGAGTTTGTCCCCTGCTGTTCTGCCTGGGAATGCTAGCCCTGCACAGACACAGAGAGGCAGATTCCAGGTGGGGGGCCATGAGGAGGCTCTGACCGGCAAACTCCAGACCTGTCCCCCATTTGCCGACACCCTTTCTCCCCTTTCCCTGTTCATCTCTTCCTGATCAAGAAAGGCTATGTTAGGGGCCTGGGCGCTGGGGTCTGTGTTCTTGGGGGAGGGGCAGAGAGGAAGGGGACAGGGCCATCCTGTGACCCCCACAATGCCCCTGGGATGCCAGCTTTGCCTTTGGGACTACAGCTCCCGTGCTTCCTTTTCCCCCGGCCCCCAGCCTGTCCAGGCTTTGCTCCTGCTCTTCTGTGCCGAATGGACTCAAGGCCTCTCGCTTTCCCTTAGGGTCATGGCCCTCCGGGCCCCTCCCCTGCCCGGCTGCTTTGGGCTCCTACAGTTCATCTCTGTCCTCTCACAGCAGGCCTGGTCAGTGGGACCAAAGTAGGGTGGTGGTCAGTGGTTCTCTGCTCAAGACTAGTAAGAGATGGTGATTCTCATAGCACCTGGCTGACAGCAGGGGCGTTGTGGGCTGACGTAGCTGCTCTTCTGCCTGGAAGCCCCAGCCCTGAATGTGTGTGCGTATATGTCTTCCACACTCCTTTGGGCAGAGGGGAAACCCAACCTGGGCACGAACTCTAGGGACTTTGCTCCCCTCCACACCCCACACCTGCTGTCTGGCCCCAGCCCAACCCATTCTTGAGGCCCATGCTGTGACATAGCCCTCTTTGTCACCAAATTGAGTAAACAACCTGCAAATATTTCCTCCTGCGTGCTGATCCCTGTGTGGAGGCCCAAGGCTACCATCATCCCTTTCCCTGGTCTGGAGGGCCTCACAGTTTATTGGGAAGACAAGGCCAAGCTCAGATGCGGGTCGTGGCAACCAGATGCAATGCCCAGCCATGGGGCTCCACGCAGGATTGTAACCCTGAGCAGAGCAACAGTGAGGGTGGAAACATGAGCAGGTGGTGTTTTCCTGCAGGTCAAAAGGGACAGGCACTCCTGCCAGGACAAACTGCTCTTGCAAAGGCCCAGAGGAGGGAGGGACTGGTGGGTGGAGGAGTGGAGAGGTGGTGGGGAGAGAAGGCCAGATCTCGAAGGACGAGGGGAGTTTGGAGTTTGGCTTTACTTTGTGGGCAGTGGAGAGCCAGGGAAAGGTTTCCAGTAGGAGAGTGACTCAGACGTGCATTTTAGGAAGATCCTGCTGGAAAGCAGAGAAATGATTTAAAGAGGGGAGTATGGGCAGGGATCACTCTATGGGTGGTGCTCTGTGTCCAGGGCTGGGTGAGGAGAGGAATTCCAGAGATGTGGGATTGGCAGGACTTGGTGACCAATGGGATGGGGGTACAGAGGGAGGTCTAGGAGGTGTTCTGGAAGGTGGGGTCCATGCTGCCCCAGGACGAGGTCTGGTGCTGGGTGGAGCTCTGGCAGGGGGTCAGCTCCCTGCACAGGTGGGAGGGGCAGCTGTCTGGGGATGCCAGGGGAGGAGGGGCAGGAGGAGGGATGGGAGGAAGCTCCCACAGAGCCTGCCGGCAGCCCTCACCAGGTCACAGAACACAAGGCTTGGCCTTGTCACAACACTGGCTTCTTATAGCTGCCCTGCCCCCCCAACTTAATGGTTTCATTTTACATTTTATTTAAACCTCACAGTGACTCTGCAGAGCATACACCGTTAGTCCATTCTATAGCCAAGTTGCCTACGATTCACAGAGACGAAATAATCTGCCAAGGTCAGGATGCGAGCCCTGCCCGACTGACTCCCCTCCAAGGGCTCTTTCTCTGCAAGGGAGGAAGGAGACTCAGGAGGACAGGGTCTCCGTCTTCAGTGTGTGCAGGACTGTTGTGGGGTGTAGGCGCGGTAAGCATGGAGTGGGTTGGGGCATAGAGAAGAAGCTAGGAACAGCTGTGTGTGTGTGTTTGTGTGTGTGAGGGGTGTTGTGGCTGTGTTGTCAGGGAGAAAGCGGGGGAAGTGGATGGTGGCATGTAGTGTGGTTTATGGCCACCAGGTGGTGTCCAACCCCTGCTGCCCTCACCTCTGGGAGGTCAGAGAATGGTATGTGGCGGGGGTGGGGAGGGGTGGGGTGGAGGGTGTTGTTGGGGCTAACCTCCCTCCCTGGGTGCTAACCTCACTCCCATTCATTCATATACAGGTTGAGTATCTCTTATCCAAAATGCTTAGGGGCAGAATTATTTTGGAATTTTTTCATTTTGGAATACATATATATATATTTCTTTTCTTTTCTTTTCTTTCTTTTCTTTCTTTTTTTTTTTTTTGCAACAGGGTCTTCCTCTGTTGCCTGGGCTAGAGTGCAGTGGCATCATCATAGCTCACTGCAAACTCAAGGTATTCTGGGCTCAAGCAATCCTCCTGCCTCAGCCTCCCGAGTAGCTAAGACTATAGTGCCACCACACCCAGCTAATTTTTCTATATTTTGTAGAGACAGGCTCTCACTATGTTGCTCAAGCTAGTCTTGAACTCCTGGCCTCAAGTGATCTTGCCTCAGCCTCCCAAAGTCTTAGTATTACAGGTTTGAGCCACTGTGCCTGGCCTGGATTTTGGAGTATTTGCATATGCATAATGAGAAATCTTGGGAATAGGAACCAATTCTAAACACGAAATTCATTTGCTCCTTATATATCTTATACACATAGCTTGAAGGTAATTTTATACAATATTTTTTAATAATTTTGTGCATGAAACAAAGTTTGTGTACATGGAACCAGGCGTGGAATTTTCTACTTGTGGTGTCATGTCAGCACTCAAAAAGTTTTGGATTTTGGATCTCAGATTTTCAGATTAGGAATGCTCAACCTGTATGCCCCTTTCACACTCACTAACACAGAGGCATTCTCACACCAACACACGAACACACACTCACACCAACACACACACTCTCACACCAACACACACACACATACACCGACACACGCACACTCTCACACCAACACATGCACACACACTCACACCAACACACACATACATACACTGACACACGCACACACACTCTCACACCAACACATGCACACATACTCACACCAACACATGCACACACACTCTCACCAACACATGCACACACTCACACCAACACATGCACACACTCACACGGACACACACACTCTCACACCAACACATGCACACATACTCACACCAACACATGCACACACACTCTCACCAACACATGCACACACTCACACCAACACATGCACACACTCACACCAACACATGCACACACTCACACGGACACACACACTCTCACACCAACACATGCACACACACTCACATGTTCATTCTCTCTTTTACACACAGACACCTCCACACGCAGGCTCTATACAGCCTATATCCTATACGTCTACACCCTATACAGACTCCACAGGGAAAATAGGAAGTGTTTTTTGGAGTCCTCCAGCCCCTATAGCTGTTCTCTGAATAGGACTGATGTCACTGATGTCCATGTAGGTCTACCTGAGTGAGACCCCCTGGTCCCTGGCGGTGTCTGCCTGCTGAGTGGTCTCCCTCTACATAAGGGTCCCTGGCAAGGCAGGGCCAGCCTTGCCATCCGGAGTGGGCAGAAGTGATGCCTTTCCCCACCTCTCCTCTGTGCCTGAAATATTCACAAGAGTCAGAGTGGGGAGCGAGCCAAGGTCATGAAGGGGGCTTCCTGGAGGAGGCTGGGGATCGGGGGTCTTGACGTTTGGAGGAAGGGATAGGAGATGAGGGCATTGCAGCTCCCATTTCCTGCCTGGGGTTCTCTCCCCTGTCCCAGGGATGGCAGTCTCTGGTCCCTCAAATCACCAACCTTTGGCCCTACCCTGGAATCACCCCCACACCCTGCACACTGGGGAGCTGGTCTGTTTCTCCCACAGCACTATGTCCTGTACCTGCCTGGCGCAGGTGAGAGCAGCTTACCCCGCTTGCTTCTGAAGCATTCGTCTGGCTCTCACTCAGACTACCTGGGCATCACATGCCTTTTAGGGGCACATGGGGTCTCTCCCAGTTAGCCTGGGAGCCTCTTAATTTTAGGAACAGATCTGCCTCAGCTCTGACTCCCCACATCCGTATGCGGAGTGTGACACATAGTAGTAGGTGCTCAGAGCAGGCATACTGATTGTGCAGAGTCTGGACTCAGATGCATGCATTGACCAAAACTCAGCTGAAGACTGAAGGGGACCCATGAAGGTCTCCAGAATTCTCTCCCTACACAGCCTTTTCCTCTCCAGTGCCCTGGCCTGTGTGCCCTAGCCTACGAGCCCTCCTTGGACTCGTAACTCCATCCCCTCAACTCAGGGAAATTTCTGGGCTTCACCTGGGTCCCCATCCTGGTGCAGTGGCATGGAAACTCTTTCCAGGAAATAAGTTGAGCAGCTGTAGGCCTCACCACGTTTGTTTCCTACTTCTTAGGAATCACAGTCATTGCCTGATATCCAATGCCTTGAAAACCTTCATATCATGTATTTTATCCTTTTTGTGTGTATTATTTTAGACAGCAGGGTAAATTTAATCTTTGTTACTCCATCTTGGATGAGAGTATAAGTTTATTAATTTTTATTGTTCTATAGGACTCCATGTTTGAATGTAAATAGACATTTGGATATTAACATTTTGGCTATTGGGAGCAATGTTCCTATGAGCATTCTTGTATGTGTATGTTTTGAGGATTCCATTGTATGAATATATTAATATTAGGATTTATTTATCTATTTCTATTATTAATTTAACATCTTCCAGCTTCCATCTGGGATCATTCCCTTCTACCTGAAAAACACACTAGTGTTTTTAATATATTTACCTATATCTACCTGAAAAACACACATTAGTGTTATTAATGTATTTCCTTCAGTGCAGGCCTGTGGCTGATGCAGTCTCTCATTTCTGTTCATTTGGAAATGTCTTTATTTCTTCTTTATTCTTGAAGGATATTTTTGCTGCTATTAAATTCTAGGTTAGGAAATATTTTCTTTTATCACTTTAAAGATCACATTGTACTCTCTTGGACCTCCGTTGCTTCTGATGAGAAGTCAGCTGTCAGTCTTATTATTGCTCCTTTGAAAGTAATGCATCTCTTTCTCTGGCTGTATTCAAGATTTTATCTTTGTTTTTGGTTTTCAGCAGTTTTATCACAATGTGCTTAGGTGTGGTTTTCTTTGTATTTGTCCTGTTCACAGCATTTCTTTTTTGTGTATATGGTTTGCAAATAATATTTCTTCAATCTTCAATAATTATGTTCTCTTTCCTTGATATGATCTTCATCAATAGAGATAAATGCATTTCTCATAATTCCCAAAGCATGCTAAGAGAGTTCTACAAAATTCTAATGAAATAATGGAATAACAGAAGAGAAATCATAATGCAGAGATGGGGAAATATTTTAAATTAGCCACTATATTCTTGTCCTTAGGGTTCAGACTTAACACATCTCCTGGGAAGAGAAGCACCCTCAATGGCAATCTCCCTCCTTAGCTCCTGATCTGTCACCAAGGATGTGTCCCTACCTGGAGTCAGGGCTTTCTACCCTCTTGTCTGATGCCTGGTGAAAAGAAAAACTAATCTCCCTCTGTCTCTCTTGTTTGAGGTATGCCTTTCAGTCAGCATTTACATTTTAATGCAGCGCAGTTTAGCATTTCATTGTTCAGAACTTCTACCTATCAGGATAGGATTTTGAATTTACCACTGAGTAATCAAAATGGCTCTGAAAATATTTTGCCCCAAACAATTGATCACTCTGTTCCCAAAGGTAAATTCTGCTTCTATTTCTATATAAAAAAGAATATAAAAAGAAAAAGCCCAGAAGCTTTAATATAGGGGTCCCCCTTTCTCCAACCTCACTTTTAGGCATCAATATTTGGATCCCATCACAGTTGACATTGGTTACTCAAAACCTGTCTTTCTGGCTGTGGTGGGTCAAGGCCAGATTACCATAGGCTTGATGATGCTGAGAGAGAGAGAGAAGTTGTCACTCACACAAGGAATCCACTTTATGACAGTAAGTAGATCCCTGAGTGCTGATGTAGAGTCTCCCCAGCCCAGCAGAATAAAGGGTGGCCAGTGGGCAGTGAGGGCTCCCCTGCCCTGGTGGATTTCTTGCTCTCTCCTTTGACCATTTGGCTCCAAATGCACAGGTATGAGGAGTCAGGGCAACAGCAGGGAGCTACCTTCATCGGTGTATCTCTACCTCTATCGGCTCATATACTACTTCAGTGGTGAACCAAAAGAGAAGTGCCCTGCACCTGGTCTGAGTCACCATTCTCACCAATCTCTTACCCAATTGAACCCTCTGTGATCTGGCCCAGCTCACTAGCCCATATATCTTTCCTGAAGTGCAGATACAATCACTGACTTGCCCAATCCCTTCTAGATTGCCTCCTTGTGTTATAGAGGCTGGAAAACTAAAATGACATTTCCCAGATGTCACTATAGCTTGGGTCTCATATGTGACCTGGGTTCCATCAAGAAGGTGCCCCTGGCAAGACTCAGAGGTGAAAGTACATCATAGGCATTGATGACTGCATGCAGATAGAAAGAACCACCCAGAAAGCAGCTGTGACAGGGGTGTCTGGGTATTCCAGGGATACCCATGGAGGAGTTTCTAATGTCCAGCACCTCACATAAGTGCCAGGGTGGTGATGTTGTTTCACTAGAAAATTCTCATGGTATAGCTGGGCATTTTGGCTGGTGGCATTGTCTCCGGCTCTGTTATCTTTGGCTGTGTAGCACTAAGCCTGGTTCTCTTCTCCTTCTCCTTAATCCTGTGTGGCGGACACAACTAAGCACCGACGGACGCAGGGCTGTTGATGCAGGTTGACTGATTGCTTGTCTCCGCCAATAAAACCTGAGTTCCTTGAGGGGAGAGATTAAGTCTAGTTTTTTTCTATGTCCTTAGTACCCAACACAGAATGTGAGACAGTGTGTGCACTTGGCAAAAAGTCACTGAATGCTTCAACAAGGTGCTAGTCATTATTATTAAAAATCCAATCTGAGCGATTGTATCTACTGAGGAGCTTGCGGCTGGACTGCGTATCTTCAGGAGTATCTCAGTGACGGTCACAGCCAAGCAAGAGTCACCTTATTCAATAGGAGAAAATAGTTTGCTCAGCGAAACCATGCGTGCATGACAAACAGTCAGGCCTCCCCCCAGTGCAAATCATGTTCACAGCGGAGGCACACTTGCATGACCAGCGCTGGACACGGATCAAAACAAACCGGCTCCCAGGACACTGGCAGCTCCAGGATGCAAAACGATATTTGCCATGAGTGAACATAAAAGTCGGACAGAGGAAAATAACTGAATGTATATTATGTGCCATTAAATCAGTTTTAAAATATCACCAATGAAAAATTCTTTCTTTAAGAAATGTCACCTAAAACTGCCCTCAAGCATCTGTTTTCACCTCTTCGTGTGATCTGTGACTGGTGACCAAAATACAAGCCCTCAATTTTGTGTTCTCTCTTATTCTTTTAGTAGTTTTTCTGTGACACTCTTATAAGTTGCTAGATGCGCTTCCCATGGACCCTCCTGGTGGCTGGCAGACACCCATCAAGGGAGGCACCTGGGCAGCAGAGACGTTAGGGGCTGGAGCTACAGCGCCAGGCAGACCTGCATTTGCCATTTCCTTGCTGTGTGACTTTGTGTAAGGCACTTAATTTCTCTGATCTCAATTTCCTCATCTATAAAATACAAATAATATAAACCTTCTTGAGGCCATTATGAGGATTAAATGAGAAAAGGCATGAATGACTTTGGCCACCGTCAAAGCTGCAGCTGTCTGAAATGCAGGGCTTCAAACAGGTGCGTGTCTGGGAATGAGGGAGCATGATTTCATCTTCAGCTAAAGGCTGAGGGGTCGGAAGGGAGGGCCCAGGAAGAAGGCTTTGGCCTCAGACTCAGAAAGGGCAGAAGAGACTTGGGTTCAAAGCAGGCGATGGTGGCACTCCAGGTCAGTGGGCGTGTGGGTTGAATCGTGTTGCCTGAGAGATATGTTCCAGTCCTGACCTCCAGTCCCTGCGAGAGTGAGCTAGGGCCTTTGGAAATAGGGACTTTGCAGATGCGATCGGGTGAAGATGAAGTCATAGTGGAATTGGTGGGCTCTAATCCAATGACTGATGTAAGAAGACTTAGAAGAAGAGGGAAATTTGGACACAGAGGCACACGGAACTATGAGACAATACATTTCTGTCGTTTGAAGTCATCCAGTTTGTGGTACTTTGTTATAGCAGCCCTAGAACCCGACACGGTGAGCGGGTCAGAGAGGGGCCCTCAGGCCACAGGGTACAGACGGGCTGGAGAGAGGAGGAGGCAGAGCTGGTGGCTGTCACTTTCCAGCTCTGGCATCTTGGGTCCATTGGCAGGCAGCCCACTCACCGAAGACCATCTGCGACATACACACCTTGCCTCAGGTGGAACAACGCCCCCGTGCGATCTACGACATCTTCTCCAGGCCCTCTGTCCCCCGTCAGGCCACGTCCTCCCTCGGCTCTGTCGCCTTTCCTGTCCTCCTTGCCCCATTCCCTTACAGGGTACCTCTGACAGGCCCTCCCGTCCCTGTCAACCGTGTCGGCATCTGTCACTCATTACACACCTGCCCAGGCTCAGCCTGCACCGGTGGACCGGGGAGGGCGCATTGAGGCAGGGATCCCACCCTGCCTCAGGGATCCCACCCTGAGCTTGCTCACAGCAACCAGAGTGAAATGTCACTTAACTAAGTCAACACGCACTTGTTGGAAACTTACCGTCCCTGTCTGGGCTTTGGAAAGGTGCAGAGGGAAATGAAGCCAGACAGTAAGTTACAGACCAACCGAGGAGCAGATGCTAATCCAATAAACCCAAAGCAGATGTAAACCTGCAACTGGGCTATTAAGGAAAAGGAGATGGAGCCACAGGAGACTGTGTTCAGGGGGATCTGACCAAGTCATGGTGGTCAGAGGGGGCTCACTAGACGAAGAGATGCCTGGACTAAGACCAGAGGTTTAAGAGGAAAAGAGGGGAGGGAAGAGTTTGTGCCAAGATCTCGAGGCAGGAGGAAGCCCAACAGGAAGGAGGGACTTCGGGAGGGTTTGGTGGTGGTGGCTGGAGAGAGAGAGAGAGACAGGTCTGTGTGTGGGATGAGGCAAGAGAGGCAGGCAGAGGCCAGGCGTGCTGAGGAGCCGGCTTTATCCCAAAGAAGGGAACACTGCAGAGTTTAAGTAGACAGGTGACCTGGTCAGAAACGGAGGCCAGCACTGTGGCTGCAGCGTGGGGAGGAGTCTGGAGGGCTCAGTGCTGAGGGCAGACCAGGCAGGAGGCTCTAGCAGCAGGTGATAGCGTGATGGTACCTTGGACCGAGGTCATGGAGGGCAGAGAGGAATGCACAGATTCCAGAGATGCTCTCAGCGATGGGCCGGGCATGATGTGTGGAAGGGAAAGAGAAGGAAGAGCTGGTGACTCTCAGTTTTCTGGTTTGTGCAACTGGATGGATGTTGGTGCCATTTGCTGGGAGAATAATCCCGGGAAGAGGACCAGAGATGAGGGAGAAAATCCTGAGTTCAAGCAAAAGTTCTTTATAAACTATAATGGTTGCATGAATGTCAGCTGTTACCATGTACTCATTTAAAAATATTTAATGAATGTGTGCTATATGCTGCAGCCTGCTGGAGGTGAAAGGGAAAGAAGTTGACATTTGATGCACACGGGTGGGAGGCAGTGGGGCAGAGAGATTAAGAGGGCACCATGGTTGGTCTTCGGGGTCAGTGGACATAGCAAGGTGGCAGGCCTGGAGAGGCCATGGAAGCTGCACGCCCCTCCCCACATACTGCACCCTGAGCATCTCTTCCGCTTGGCTGTTCCCGAATTGTATCCTTTCTAATAAGTCAGTAAATGGAGAAGAAAGAAGTCATGGCTATTGATCTCTGGGTAAACACATATTGCAACTGCTTTGCATCACTTTGCCTGTCAATGTGCAACTGGATTATGGCTACTGCAAGAGCGTGCTTTGATGAACTTTGGTCTGACTACCCAGATTATTGCTCATTTTTGATTACTTATCAGATGTGGTCTATCTTTTTGGCATATTTGTATGAAATATTTGTATATTTGGTATATTTTTACAAACAGGGCAAGTTACTTAGAACAAGGACTGCCGGTGAAGGAAGAGCTTAAACTCATAGAAAAATATAAATCAAACTTACAATTTAAACTTGTTCTATCAGTGGCACCAAATGATCTGCCATATTTTAAGCTGGGATGTAACTCTCCAGAAATTAGATCAAACAGACTGTTAAGTATCTCTCATATGTCTGAGTTCTTCCCTAGGACAGAAACGAGGACTAACTACCCAGACACCTTGGAGGTTTCCAACCTGTTACATATATCATCATCATTTCCCACTGATATTCATTTGTGGACTACTCTATTTCCAAAGCTATTGGATTTGGAAGTGATACATGGGTCTATCCTAATGTTAATAATCCTGAATTTGGCCATTTGGCTAGAAAATATGTTTGTAGCCTTTACTGGTCTATACTGACTTTGACTACCATTAATGAAACACCACCTCTTGTGAGGGACTCTGAGTATGTTTTTGTGTGATTGATTTTTTAATCAGAATGTTAATTTTTTGCTACTATTGTTGATAACATAGGTTCTATAACTTCCAACATGGATGCAGCCAGAGCAGAATTTTAAGCAAGAATTGATGCTATCAAACAAGATAGCATTTGTCTAGTAATAGAGGCATTTTCAAAATGTAAGCGAAGACTATGAAAAAGAAGGTTATTAAATGGTTTGACTACTTATGGATCAACAAAAACCAGTGGATAAGAAATAAGTCTGGAAGTATCTGGCTGACAAACGAATCTGAAATTGCTGCCCATGGTCATTTAGATGCATTTAAAAAGTTCATATTTTGCTCTGTCCATGAAGCTAGTCCGATGGTGGAGTTGGATCCCAAATCTACAGTCCTGGAGATTACGTTTGCAAGAAAGGGGATATCGGTGAGGAATGTAGGGAGACAACCTCACCACGGTGGCACATGATGAGATCACTCAGTTTGTGGTATTGAGTGACAGCAGCTACTTCCATGAGATCAGCGTGTGTGACAATAAAAGCAGCAAAACAAGGCCGGGCGCGGTGGCTCAAGCCTGTAATCCTAGCTCTCTGGGAGGCCGAGGTGGGCGGATCGTTTGAGCTCAGGAGTTCGAGACCAGCCTGAGCAAGAGCGAGACTCCATCTCTACTATAAATATAAAGAAATTAATTGGCCAACTAATATATATAGAAAAAATTAGCCGGGCATGGTGGCGCATGCCTGTAGTCCCAGCTACTTGGGAGGCTGAGGCAGCAGGATTGCTTGAGCCCAGGAGTTTGAGGTTGCTGTGAGCTAGGCTGACGCCACGGCACTCACTCTAGCCTGGGCAATAAAGTGAGACTCTGTCTCAAAAAAAAAAAAAAAAAAAAAGCAGCAAAACTGCAATCGAAGAGTGGCAAATATTAAGAGCATTGGCTACTCAGACTTGCTCTGTCTCTCAAAAGATGACCTCATGGAAGCTCTGAGTACCCAGATGCCAAAGCTCTGCTGGAGGAGAAAGGGAAGCGAATCTTGATGAGAGCAGTTTACAGGCTGTAAATATTGCAAATGCCAGAAGTGAGCTAAAGACTGCAAAGAGAAGGTCATCTGAATGAAGGGGTCAGTGGACCTCCTGTAAATGTGCTTTGCCTGGATCCTGCCTCTGAGTCAGTGGCAGCAGAAACTGAAGCAAAGATTAACCAAGGTTGAGAAATTTCTGATACCGTTTATTGACACAGATGTTCAGCTATTGAGGGAATGGAAAGTGGGCCAAAAATCTCTACACAAGACTGAAAAGCTGGTCATTAACAAGGACACATCGCACGATCCTTTTGGTCATGTGAGTAAGGGCAATTATAATTTGGAAGAGGAAGAAAACTCAGCTGGGGAATTTTTCCAAAAGGAGAATGTGCTTTGGCTCAGGCACAAGGCCCGCACGCACACTCACATGGGAGGCACTATGATTGAAGAGCCGTCATGTCTTGGGATGTTTTACAAAGGACAATGTGCAAAGATATAAACTGATTAACTTGTCAGGATCTGTATCTTCTGATTTTTTTTTCACACATGGTCCTCTAATGTAATAATCTTTATAAAAGTGAACAAGTATCCCTCACTTTCAGGCAATTTGCATTATCAAGGAATAAAATGTATGCAGAATAATTGGGAACTGCCCTATACATCATGCTGGGGATACCATATTTAAAATAATTAGAATGCAATAAAGTAAAATTAATTATTAAATACAGAGGAGTATCATGGTGTTAGACTTTATTCTGAGACCTGGCTCTGCTGCGTACCAGTTATATGACCTTGGGGAAATCGCTTAGCCTCTTTATCTCTCAGGGATTTGCATTGCTGTTCCCAAGGGTGTTGCGACATAACACATGCAGTGTTGTGTCACATGTGTGCAGTGACATAACACATGTAATGTCTTTAGTGCATGCAATGCTTTTGACACAGTGCTTTGCACATGGTAAGTGCTTAATAAAAAGATGCTATTATTGGTTCTCTATGTAGGACACTGTCATATATCATTTCATCTAATCTCGCAACAACAGCAAGAGGAGAGAAATTTTACAGATAAGGCAACCCTGTTGAATACACACCCACCAGCCTTTCCCCCTCTTCCTCACTGTAAGAAAGCAGGTTTTGTTTGGGTCACCATCGTTTCATGTGCAGGAAAGCTGGACCCCTTTCTAGCCTCAGGGTGTAAATCCTGATTAGTCTAAACCAACTGTGGTAATATCGTGATTCGCATGGTCATTCCTATCCAGTTACCAAGTTGTCCAAGTTTGCCTGGGAATGGCCTGGTTTTAGCACTAGTAGTCCTGCGTCCCAGGAAACCTTTAGTCCTGGGCACACTGGGATGGTCGGTCACCCTAGCCATGGAGACCTAAGAAGAAGACTTCTACAGGTGTGTGTGGGGGGCATCTGGAAAACATTTTTCTTACTAAGAATAAATGGTAAACACACCTGGGGCAGGAAATTCCCTTCTTGACTGGGTGTCTGTTTCTTTTTCTTTCTTTTTTTTTTGAGACAGAGTCTCACTCTGTTACCTGGGCTAGAGTGCCATGGCGTCAGCCTAGCTCACAGCAACCTCAAACTCCTGGGCTCAAGTGATCCTACTGCCTCAGCCTCCTGAGTAGCTGGGACTACAGGCATGCGCCACCATGCCTGGCTAATTTTTTCTATATATTTTAGTTGACCAGTTAATTTTGTTTCTATTTTTAGTAGAGACAGGGTCTTGCTCAGGCTGATTTTGAACTCTTGACCTTGAGCGATCTTCCCGCCTTGGCCTCCCAGAGTGCTAGGATTACAGGCGTGAGCCACTGTGCCTGGCCCTTTGTTTCTGTGTGCTGTGCTTGGAGCTGCCATAGCCATCCCATATCCAAGAGGGGACAGAAGCAACAGGCTGAGGATGGCAGTGGAAAGACATGGACAATATCTGGGTCCTTGAGAACCATTCTGTGCTGGAAACACTATGCTCAGGAGTCCTTGTTATGAGTGCAAAAAGAAATCCAAAATGGAGAAGGTTATGTCAGAGGTATCTAAAAGGAGCCTGATGGCATGAGGAGTTAGACCCCAGTCACGCACACACCCAGCTGGAATGTGACCCGTTCAACTGGGCCAAGTCGTCAACATCCTTAAGAAGCAGCTGCATTTGATTTAAACTGTTTATACTGGGCCTGATCACAAGTCTCCTGGGGAGACAGTGGCGCCAAATTAAGCTAATCATCGCCTAGAAACTGTCAACAAGCCATCATCAACATTGAGTGTGCCAAATTCTTCCCCTGGTGTAGACTTATAGTAAACCTTTATAAGCCCCTGCCCAACCTTGCCTGGGTGGAGTGCAATTGAGCTGCTTGCTAAATTTGTGTCTCCTGAATTGCAATTCCTAAGACCCTGATTAAAAAAGCCTTCTTTTGTGTTTGCTGCTCCGCAGTGTTGGTTTTATTTCTTATTAGTTGACAAGAGTAATAAACCATAATACCTACTGATATCTGTTACTTGCAGCTAAAAGCATCCCAATGCAAAACGGCTCCCAGCTGGAAAGAGGCAGAGCTGGGTATGAGCCCATCTCCATCCTGGTGTTCATATCTTAATACTAAACACCAGGACAGAGATAACCATACACTCTGGGAACAGTTCCATTTGTCTAGGACAGTATTTCTCAAAGCATGTTACTTCTGTGAGATGCTGTCTGTACACAGGGCTGCAGGTCAAATGGGTTTGGCACACATGGCATGCTGTGCTCTCATCCATACACATTAATTTGGGGAAGTCCTGCAGTAAGGAAATCTGCTCATCTTGGGTTAACTCAGAGTTTCTCAAAACCATTTCGATGTGGGATTTTCAGTTTGTTTTTGTTTTTTTCAAGCTCCTATTAAGATCTCCCAGATGCTCCACAGAACACGGACTGGGAAATGGAGATCTCACAGACGAAGAGGCTGTCTGGAGGATGACACACCAGAATCGGGCTCTGGATAGGAGACCCTGAGTCCCGGTTTGCCTGTTGTGTGATGTGATTATTAATAGCACCCCTTTCACCCCTCAGAGTGTCCCAGTTTGGGATGATTGAGTGTATGACCGGCTCAGCTCTGGCCGAGGAGGAAGGGAAGGGCCCTTTCGGGTGAGGGAACAGTGCACGCCTTGGAAATAAATGGAGAACGGTGTGGCCGGAGCGTATCAGCTGGAGAGATGGTACCGCACATCAGGAAGGACGAGGGCAGTACAAAGTGAAACTGTGGCCCACACTGTGCCTGGGATGAGGAAAGGGGCCTGGGGACAGCGGTAGGGGATGCTCAGCCTGGCCGGGCTGTAGGAACGGCGGAGGCTCACGGCTGAGGAGACGAGGCGTGGGCTGCCATGTGGAGGCTGCACGGGGCACCCACAGCTGCTGTTCCCGCACCCCCTGCACCCGCAGACCACTGTTTCCCAGCATGCTCCAGGAAGCAGGGCTGTCTAATGAATTGTGTAGGCAACAGGACCCGGACATGTGACCCATCTAGGAAGGCAGAGCCCTAAAAGAAGGGAAGGAAACTGCCCAGTCCTGAGTTTGTTAGTCCCTCCCCCTCCAGCTTTGAGGGCTTTTCATTTATTATCTGTTTCCCTCATTAGAAAGGAAGCTGTTTGAGGTCGAGACCTGTGTGTGTTCTGGTCACAGGTGCACCCATGGCACCTAAAGCAATTCCGCATCCTTAGTAAGGGCCCAAAAACTATTTGTTGAATAAATGAATGTGAGAGGGAGAAAAACATTTTTCTACAGCACCTTATCAGGAGGCTCAGCAGGGCATGAGCATTCAACGCTCTTCTACTGGGGCCTCGTCAGGCAGGTCCCCTTGCTGAGCTCACAACCTCTCCAGGCGGAGAACACGGATGGGCTAATGACAAATCAACAAATCCTATTCATCTTCCGAAGCCCCAGGTTCAAGCCTCTAGTTCTCTGGGAAGCCTCATCTAAGGCACTTTCCCTTTACTGAGCTCCTCTGAGCTTTATCAAATCCAGCACTTAACCTTAAAGGCCTGCTGCGGGGTGTTCTCTCACCCACCGCTTCCTGCTGGGCTGTAAAACACTTTAAGGACAGAGGCTCCATCGCTTGTTTCCAAGTCTCCCCCGCAGCACCAAGAGCTAAAGTGAAACAAGCAAACCCCTATGTACGATAATTGATAGGTTTCTCTTTAACCCTGGTTCCAGCCTGACCTTGACTTGGACCGCTCTCCTGGCAGCTGGTCCCTGCTGCTGTGTGTGTTCTGAGTCGGCACTGCTTTCTGCTCTAGGATGAAACACCTGACAAGCAGTGGCTTAGGCAGTCAGCACACTTAATTCTCTCCCTTAAGAAGGGTCTGGAGACAGGCAGTCCAAGGCTGGGGCAGCACTGCCGAGATGCCATCAGGATGAGGACCACCCTGGGTGTGTTGGCTTGTTGCCTCAGGGTACAAGGTGGCTCCTGGAGTTTTAGGCTTTGCATCTGTATCCCAGGCAGGAAGACGCCAGAAAGTGGAAGGCCAGCCCAAGCGTGCTTTGGTTCTGAAAAGCCAAACCTTTCGCAGAAGCCTGTGGAGGACTTCTGCTTCACCTTGTTGGCCACACTTTGTCACGTGGCCACACCTAACTATAGGAAAGCCTGGGAAAACAACTGTGTAGGTTTTCAGCCTCTATAGTTAAGGGAACAAAGGAAAAACGGTTTGAGAATGACAGAATGAGTGTTAGTCCATCAACAGTGATTGCTATACACTCTACAGAAGGAAGAGAGGAAAAAAATAATCAGACTCGTCATGAACTCAGGCTGGCCATTCTGAAACTTCCCCATCTCAGGCAGGACCCAGCTTAGATTTGTCTGTTCCCAGGGAGACACTATAGATAGACACAGATGCCTGCAGATCTACAAGGCACCGTCCAAGTCCGTGAGGACCCCGCAGCCTATGGAGGGGCTAGGGAGGACTGGCAGAGACAAAGCCGCCCTCTCAGTGCTGTGTGCTATGGTGAGCTGTGCACGGAAGGATGTAGGAGGAGAAACTCCCTTCTCCTGGTGGTGGGTAGTCAGGGGAGGCTGCCCAGAAGGAGTGACATATGAGATTGCAATGGCAGTCAAATATATGAAGAATGGGCTGGGGAGGGTGTTCCAGATAGAACAGGTGCATGGGCAATGGCGTGGTGGTGGGAAGAGAGCACAGCACACTCCAGGAGCATCAGAAAGTTCCCTTTTGCTGGAGTGTAGGTTGCCTGAAGGAGAGAGGTGAGCCTGGCAGGGCCAGACCACAGAAGATATGTGTGCCAGGGAAGGCTAAGGTCTCCAGCTAGGGCGCCGGGGGACAGATAGGAATCACTTAATTCAGTCTTGTAACGTTGAGTTTGGGAGCTTCCAGCCATTTTTCCTTTACACAGTTTTCCAAGGTAGTCTCATCTACTCCCGGGATGCCAGTTACCATCTTATGACTCCTAAATCTATGTTCCCTGTTCAGCCTGCACATACAATACAGCTTTTGCTGCATGACACCATCTCCCAAATCGTAGCTTACAACTAAACCCATTTATTTAGTTCTTGTATCTGCAGATTGGAAATTGTTTGGGCTCAGAAATTAGTGTCACTCTTAAAGGCATAAAGGATGCAGGGCGGTGGCCCACATCATATCCTGTATTTAATTCACCTGTATTGGTGTCTGCAAAACCCATTTGGATCAAGTCGGATAATGTAGCAGCCACATGATCCAAGTAGTGGCCTGGAAAGCAGCTCTTATGCCAGAGGTAGTATCTTTATTGGACTAGATCAACGCAGCCTCTGGCACTTGGCTTTAACTCTGTTAATGTGTTCTTTTCAATCCTCGTTAGCGAGGAGAACCAAAAGCAGTTCACATGTATGTGGGAAGAGTAGTAATACTCATTCACAGCGGAGCCCTAGACTATGTAACTCTCCTGCTCTCTGTCACGATATCATCTAAGACCTTGATCATCTTGACTTTCTGTGGAACATCACTCTGGTCTACTGTGTTGGTGACATCATGCTGATTGGGCCTGGTAAACAGGAATATGATGTTACTCTGAATGTCCTAATGCGACATATGTGTGTCAAAGGATGGGAGATAAACCCTACAAAGATTCAGGAGCCTGCTACACAAGTGCAGGTTTTAGGGGGTTCAGGTCTGAGACATGCTGGGACATCCATTCTGAGATAAAGAATGAGTTATTTCACTTATACTCCTCACTGCTAAGCAAGACATACAGGTTTGATGGATCCTATGGAATTTGGAGGCAGCATATGCCACATTGAAAACGCTATACAAATCCATTTACCAAGTAGTCAGAAGTCTAGCAATTTCAACTGGGGCTCGGAGGAAGAGAGGGCTCTGCATCAGGACCAGGTTGCGGTGCAAGCTGCTCAGTGCTGTAGTGTTAGAGGTATCCATGGAGATAGGGATGCTGGGCGGAGTCTCTGGCAGGCCCCAATGGGAGATGCATGGCACAGGCCTTCTGCATCAGAGAATTATGCATTTGAAAAGCACTTCTGATGTCCTACTGGGCCCTAGTATAGACTGACCATGGGACAGACACCTAGTAATTATAAGACAGGAGCTGCCCATCATGAGCTAGGTATTGTTGGATCCATCGGGTCATAGTAAGGTGAGGCAGGCACAGTCGCAATCCATCACATGATGGAAACAGTACATCTGGGCCTGAGCGGGTCTACAAGGCACAAATGAGTTACATAAGCAGGTGGCTCAGAGCCCCTGTCACATGACCTATTGCAGCTCTCATTTATGGCCTCATGGGGCTTCCCTGTGACCAGATGATGGAGGAAGGAAACATCCAGGCCCGGTTCACCTATGGGTAGGCTCACCTGTAGGCTGGTGTGAGCTGAGAATGGACTGCTGCCACACCATGGCCCCAGGCAGTGGGGCCCCTAAAAGGAGTATAGAAGGAAAATCCTCCTACTGGGCAAAGAGCAGCACATCTGGTTGCAAGCACTTCGTGGAGTGGGGGGCGGCCTGCGCTAGAGAAATACGCCTACACCTGAGCGGTGGTGAAAGAGGCACCGTGTGGAGGGGAGGGGCGTGTGGATGGACCGACCTGGGCTGGGCCCCGAGGGTGGATGTGGCCGGGCCTCATGTCAGTGCTCACAGAGGAAGTGCTCATCAGCCCGGTGGACAGGATGACTTCTCTGGAGGATGCCAGCTGGCCCCTGTCCTTGGCCACTGTAGTGCTTGAGCAACGGACCCAGGAATGGTGACAGTGGCAGAGACGGAGGCTACACACTGGCCCAAGAGCATGGCCCCACCTACCGAGGCTGAGCTGGCCAGCAAGTCCCCAGCGTGGCTCCATCCCTGGAGCTCAAACAGGTAGATTACAGCAGACCCTTTCCAACTGGGAAGAGGAGTGATTCTTCCTCATGGGAACTTGAACCTTCTCTGGGTGTGGGTTTGCCTTCCCGGCCCACAGCTCCTCTGCCAGCAGCAACGCAGAGCTGACAGCGTTTCCAGCTTCCTGAGACAGAACCCTGCGTCACATTGCTTCAGCTGAGGGCCTCTCTTCATGGTGAAGAAGGAATGACAGTTGGCACATTCCCACAGGACCCGCTGGTCCTACTGCAGAATGTTGCCTGGAATTTTGCTAAGTCTGAAAGGCTTAGAGAAGGCACCAGCCTGGGGACGACACCTTGCAGGGTCAAGGTGTCCTGGAGGACGCGGACTAGACACGTGGTGCTCTGTCTGCACAGGCTGGAAGCCAGAGGTCCAGGAACCAAAGGGTAGACAGAGGAGTGGCTCCTCTTCCTGCCATTCCCCATGACCCACTCACACAAGTTGTGCTTTGTATTCTACAACATTAGGTTCTGCTGCGTAGAAGTCCCGGCTCCCAGGGGCAGGTGAGCTCTTCCATCAGGGCACACAGTAGGGTTCCACTTGACCTGAAGTTACAACTGCTACCTGGTCACTTTTGGATGTCCATGCCAGGGGTTCAGAAGGCAAAAATGGATTTATGACACTGGCCGGGCATCGCTGACGCTGATTTAAATGAAGAGTTATGGTTGCAGACACTTAGCAGGAGTAGAAGGATGTCTGGAGTTTGGGGGACGCCCTTCTATGCGGCGTGGTGCTTCCATGCTCTGTAATGGCACTGAATGGACCATCCCAGCGCCCGTGGCCTGCCAAGGGCAGGGCAACCGAGGGCCCAGACCTTTCAGGGTAAAAGTTTGGGTCACCCCCTTGGCAGGCAGCTAGACCAGCCGAGGTGCCGGTGAAAGAAATTTAGAATGGGCAG
The DNA here is from genome assembly GCA_008750895.1 of Mirza zaza. Lineage (NCBI taxonomy): Eukaryota > Metazoa > Chordata > Mammalia > Primates > Cheirogaleidae > Mirza > Mirza zaza. The sequence continues at coordinate 79,233 of VSMD01004154.1, read as the reverse complement.
TGTAAAGGGAAATGATAAGTATCAGAGAAATGGAAATTCAAACCGCACTGAGAGACTACTTATCACCCACCAGATGACTATAAATTCCATGGTTGGGCAGTCATTCCTCTTGGTGAGGCTTGGGGAAAAAGCCTGCTCACACTTTGCTGAGAGAAGTGCAAAATGCTACAACACTATGGGGGAAGGTGGCAATATTCACAGAATTACACGTCTTTACCCATTTCTAGGAATCTATCCCAAAGACACACTGCCAAAAACCTGGATGACGTTGGCACGAGGCTGCTCACTGCAGTACTGTTTGTATTAGCAAAAGACCCAGAGGAACGTCACTAAAAGAGCCGCACTTCTGTGTGGCAGCTGTTGGGAAGGGGTTGAAATCTGGACAAAGCGCTGGGTGATTGATTTGTTTCTAGCCAATCTGTACTGGGTGCCTGCCATGTGCTTGGTGGTTTACATGGCATTCCCTTTAAACTCTTCCGCAACCCTGCACTTTCTGGAAACAAAATTAGTATCAGTAATCTTTAACACAGAGATTCTAAGAATATATCAGGAAAACATAACCCCAAATGGCAATAATTCTTTATGCACAAAGACGTTTAGTGTGATATTATTTTTAAGAGTTATTTTTATATTTTATTAAAATTATGTAGGCACATGGTGAAAAACAAAACAAAGCAACACTGAGCAGTATGGAAGAGCTTGTAATATTTAATGGTATCAACAGTCCCCAGTTCTACACCTCTGTGCCCCTAGTTTGGTCTCCAGAAGCAACCAGCCCCTTTGAACCATTTCTGGTTTTATATAGTATCTTCCAGGAGTTACTTCTATATCTTTAAATAATGTGTTTGTGAGACTCTGGATCTATCAAGTGTAGATATGGGTATTGGCTTCCTGCTATAGATTAGACAAGGAGCTTTTCAAGAGCAAAAACCACTTCTTATTTCTCTTTAGAGGCCCAAGACCTGGCCTTAGGACTGGCAGGGAGTGAATGTTCAATAAATCTTTGGTAAATAAAAGAATAACCTTAGTGGGCAATGGAGGAAAGGGCATTTGAGGCACAGAGAAAAGCAGGGACAAAAGGCAGAAGCTTGCTCTTCCTGACTAGGAGGACCCTGATTTAATTCAGGGCAGCTATGTCCCCAGCTAAAATTACTTACCTCCCACACTCGTCTGCAGCAAGTAGATGCCATATGATCCTGTCCTAGCCAAAGAGATGTAAGTAAAAGTTACTGAGTGGAGTTTCAGGGAAGGGTTTTCAAAGGAAACCTGAGGCAGTTAGCATATTATTTGGTGCTTTTTGTCCTTCCTCATTCTTCCTCCCTGGAACAAGGATGTGATTTCTGGAGACACAGCAGCCATCTTGCAACCACATTCTAAAGATAGAGGAAAATAACAAGAGAAGGAGCTGAGTTTTCAAAGCCATTATTCAACTTTACACCAGCCTTGGACTGTATATCTCTAGACATTATGTTATCTGAGACTTACAGTGCTTTTATTTGTTTAAGATTAAATAATTAGGTTTTCTGTTGCTTTCTGCTGCATGCTTTCTTAACTGAGGGAGATGGAAAACAAATGCCCAAAATTTAATGGTTGTTAATGGTACAGGAAGATTCATTATACTATTTTCTCTATTTTTGTTTATTTCTAAAACTATCCATAATAAAATGTTTAGGCTGGGCCCAGTGGCTCATGCCTTAATCCTAGCACTTTGAGAAGCTGAGATGGAAGGATTGCTTGATGCCAGGAATTCCAGACAAGCCTGGGCAACATATCAAGACCTTATCTATGCAAAAAATAAGAAAAATTAGCCAGGTGTGCTGGTGTGCACTTGTAGTCCCAGCTACTCAGAAGGCTGAGGCAGGAGGATCCCTTGAGCCCAGGAATTCGAGGTTATAGTAAGCTATGATCAGGCCACTGCACTCCAGCTTGGGTGACAGCGTGAGATCCTGTCTCTTAAAAAAGAAAGAAAGGAAGAAAAAGCTTAAAAGAACTGCAGAAATAAAAAATACATAGAAATCTTGCTTGCAAATATGATTTCCAAAAAAGAGTTTGGCAAGATTCTGGGCTTCAGAGGTTGTTGCTACGTCTTGTGACAATAAATAAGCCCTAAATGTCTGTGATTTTTTTTTTTTTTTTTTTTTTTGAGACAGAGTCTCACTCTGTTGTCTGGGCTAGAGTGCCGTGGTATCAGCCTAGCTCACAGCAACCTCAAACTCCTGGGCTCAAGTGATCCTTCTGCCTCAGCTTCCCAAGTAGCTGGGACTACAGGCATGCGCCACCATGCCCGGCTAATTTTTTCTATATATTTTTAGTTGGCCAATTAATTTCTTTTTAGTTTTAATAGAGATGTGGTCTCGCTCTTGCTCAGGCTGGTTTTGAACTCCTGACCTTGAGCGATCCTCCTGCCTCGGCCTCCCAGAGTGCTAGGATTATAGGCGTGAGCCACCACGCTGGCCTATGATTTTGATTCGTTGTCTCACTTAAGAATGATTTACACAGGTGATGACATTTAACATCTCAGCTTTGGAGGGAGGTACAAATACCTATGAATTTTCTCTTTTTAGCCAGGAGGAGATCATTAGCATGGATCTTCCTCTATATACACAAGTTGAAATAAAACTACTCTGCTTGATTTCTTATTTAAGCAAAGAGTTTGAGAGTTCTATCTAATTTCAACTAGTAAACTAATGGGAAGCCAGGAGCAGAGGCTGGAGATCCCATGCTGAGATGACACGAGCTAATCAGAGGGAGACAAAATTAACCTCCATGTATTGGACGTTTCTTACACCCCACCTCACACGCTGGCAGTCCAGTGTTGATTCCAGCCGTTGGTGCAGCAACCAGATTTGTGTAGGCGTAGCGACTGCCCCAGCTGCGCCGTTCCCTGCTGTACTGAGTCTCTCCCACTTTCTGCCCAGGGCTTCTCTGAAGTCTCAGTGGGAAATGCCTGTGGGAACTCACAGGCATTCATGCCTATGAGCCCTGAATGTGGGAGGAATTAACACCCCAAGGGGCAGTACTTTACTTAAGGGGAGATGGGAACCAGTGGCTAAATGCTCCCCACCTCCACCCTGTATGGCACCTTGGGAGGTCCCGTGGGATCAAACCAACTCATTAGCCCAGCCTTGAGCTGGCTTTCCTTTCTTTTTTTCGGTCTAGCTCCCCAGTTCCTATAGTGACCAACTTATCCCAGTTTGCTTGAGACTTTTCTGATTTTAGCACTGAAAGGCTTACTTCTTAGAAAACCCTTCAGACCCCAGTAAACAAGGATAGCTGGTCACCCAAACAGTTATTCACTCTTGTTTTTTAGACAGAGTCTCACTCTCTTGCTCAGGCTAGAGTGCCATGGCATCAGCCGAGCTCACAGCAACCTCAAACTCTTGGATTCAAGCAATCCTCCTGCCTCAGCCTCCCAAGTAGCTGGGACTACAGGCACACACCACCATGCCAGGCTAATTTTTTTTATTTTTAGTAGAGACGGGGTCTCGCTGTTGCTCAGGCTGGTATTGAACTCCTGACCTTGAGCAATCCTCCCACCTCTGCCTCCCAGAGTGCTAGGATTACAGGCGTGAGCCACCGCGCCCAGCGCAGTTAGTTCTTCTCTCTTGTACCCTGAAATCACCTCTTAAATAAACCCTTTTCAGGCAGCTCCTTATCTCAGGCTGTGTTTGGGGAAGGGAACCCAGGCAATGACAATCCATTTGGGTCCCAACAGAGCACATGGCTGTCTCTGAGATCTGTTTCTAACCAGCTCAAAACAAGGGCATCGGGAGCAGCTGGCCAAGAACATCTACACAGCATCGGGAAGTGGAAAACTGCAGTTTCTGCTTTCTATTGTTGTGGATTATTGTCCTGTGGATTTTGCCAGGTGTTCTTGGGTGTGAATCCACATAAACAGAGGTAGAGTCCACTCCATAAACGTGCGGGCAGCCGGAGTAGGTTGGAAGAACTCTTGTGCTTCTGTCTCTTGGAATGAATGCTTCTAGTTTCTGGGTTAGAATTTTATCTGATTGGAAGCTGGAGTGTTTTCTTTCTGTTTGAATTAAATCCCAGCTAAGTGAATTTTCCCTAAAGGCTCCAAGAGGCAAAACTCTGAACCAGAGAAGGTTGTTTTGCACCAGAAACAGAGAACTCATGCTCCTTAGAAGATAAATATGTATGTGACAGTTCAGGGAAATTCAGGGTAGCTGTGTGTTTTTCTGAATGGTGTCTTTTTTCTTTTCCTTGGGGGAAAAAATGCTACTGCTTAGTCTGCAGGTTGTCCAAGAATTTAATAATTTCTTCTGTTTGTGGGAGAGATTTGCTCCCCTGTGTAAAAGCCCAACTGCATGGATTTGCATTGATAGGAACTGAGAGATTAGAGGTACAGAACCCAACCAAGGGGGTTCTGGAACCCCAAAAGGTATTTCAGCTTGTTTGTTTCTGGAAGCCTGGTCTGGACATGCCATGGACGACAAAGAAATGAGTTTGATATCAAAGATACTTTTGAATTAATTAGGCCTCCTCTGTAGATTTGTAGAAAATATAGCTATAATGTCTCTGTAGTGGATTTCCTATTCATACTGCTTTCAAGAGACCACTGAGAGCTTATATAAACCTAAGATAAAGGGACTCAGTGTCTCCCAGGGCGAAAAATTAAGAAGTCAAGCCATACCTCCAATACTTTAAATGTGCCAGCCCTTTATGAAAAGCCCCCTAGGCTGAGAGAAAAAGAAAACCTTCCAAATCACAGAACACCAAGTTTACAAAGAGACTAGAGCTGGAAATTGTACTCTATAATTTATGTTAATACATTTAAATAGACTAAAGAAATTTGTCTTCAAAAGGATGAATCTTTTAATGGTGTTCTATTAAGAAAAAATGACTTCCAAGTGAAAAAAAAAATGAAACTACTCAATTGAGTATTAATAACTTTATGTAAAAGTTAAGTTTCGTATTCTTGTAAGAGTAAAACAAAATATGTGTAAATAACCTTGGAAAAGAAACGAGGTTGTTAATACAAATTTAAACACTATTCCTGTTTTCAAAGCTAAGCCCTTTATTCAAAATGTTTTTGGATGGGAAAAGAGAAAAATCTAACTTTGGTTTAATGGCTTCAAGGTTCCTGCTGAGTTACAAAATAAATATGCAAATTCACATCAGGCCAAAAATTGGTAGTCATAAAGATTTTAAGAAACCCTTCAGTCCTAAGTCTTCTAATCAAGGCTTAGAGAATTCGATTACTCTGTAAAGTAAACATAAGGAAGCCCTTGAGCCGCTCTGCCACGCGGCCTGCATGCAGCCTGGAGACTTCCTTTTAGTGGCTTCGGCACATGCCACCACCACCCAGCTTATAAATTCCTGAAGACGGGGATTCAGCGTAGCTTTTAATTCGAATTATCCAGTTGGACACTGCCCTCGTTTCCTCTCCAGAGTTCCCTTCTCCTGAAGTAATTTGCTCCTTGTTTCATTATCTGGAGGGTAAACGACAATGAGCACACGTATCACTGACAGTGTTTTTCAACTTCTTCAAAGGTGTTTTCCCCTAACGTTATCTTGATGACCCACCTCCGTTACAAGTCACGGGAAACGAGGTCCTGGCCTGCCTGAGAGTCCCAGAAGGACCTGGGGCGCCCTGGGCCTTCAGCAAGGCCAGGGTTGAGGGAGCGCCCCGCCCCCTGGCGGCCGCAGTGCGTACTGCAGAGGCCAGGTGCGTGCGGAGCGAACTCGGCTGCCCCTGGGCCTGGAGGAGCTCCCGAGAGTCTGGGTAAGGGATCCAAGCTTCATTCTGATTCGAAAAAACACCAGAGTATTTTCTGGCCTGTCCACAAAGCTGCTCTGTGGGTGGGCATCCTGCTTACCTTCTCTTGCATTTTATAACAACTTCAGTCATCATATCCCATGAAAGGTTCTCATTTTATCATTTTCTAAGCAAAGAAACTGGAACAATTTAGTTGATTTAATTCTAAGAGGAAAAGGTAGGTTTCTTCTGAGTCAGTATATAGTACTTTAATTAACTCAGCTTTGCCCGTGGCTCAGGACATGGGTGTGTCTTCCAAGACGTTACGACTTTTGTGGCCAGCTCTGTGATGTGGCCTGTGGGAAGTGACTGCTGATCCCCGCTCCAGCGGCTCTTACCCTCACCCTTGGGGATCATTGTCCTCTGGATATTGCTTTTGTTTGAACAAGAATCTTGCCAGAATCTGAAATCTGTGTGGGTCCCTGAGAATCCTCGTGTTCAGGAGGAAGAACATGTTCCGGGTATGAATGTGTATTCTGTGTGATCCTTCCCAGTTGAAAAATTCATTTTAAACACGTGTCACTGAAGCCCTCAGGGCAAGAGTGGGGCTGAGTGGAGCAAATTAGCTTTGAAATTAGCCGCTGATTTGCAGTTTGCTGTGATCTGGAGTTTGGGGAGAAAAGGGAAAAGAAGGAGGTAAGATGGCTGGGCAAGGTGGCCCACGCCTGTAATCCTAGCTCTCTGGGATGCCGAGGCGGGCAGATTGCTCAAGGTCAGGAGTTTGAAACCAGCCTGAGCAAGAGCGAGACCCTGTCTCTACTATAAAAAGAAAGAAATTAATTGGCCAACTAATATATATAGAAAAAATTAGCCAGGCATGGTGGCGCATGCCTGTAGTCCCAGCTACTCGGGAGGCTGAGGCAGGAGGATCACTTGAGCCCAGGAGTTTGAGGTTGCTGTGAGCTAGGCTGATGCCACGGCACTCACTCTAACCTGGGCAACAAAGTGAGACTCTGTCTCAAAAAAAAAAAAAAAAGGAGGTAAGAGCCATCAGATCTTGCCTGTGTACACCCTTACACCCTTTACCAGAAGGAGTTCGGCCTTATTTGTCTCCCAGGTATCTTGCAACAACATGCCTTCATCAGGGGTTTTACAGGCAAAGATCTCAAATAAACAGATGTAAAGTCGAAAAACAAATACAAGGAAGTCAAATGCTAATGCACGTGCCCTTAATATTCTCCTTCACAGCAAACCATATGATAAAATAAATTGTATTGTGAATTTTAGTGAAAAGATGACTATAGGCTTTCTCCCTGATTTTACCACAGTGGGAAATAAAAATGCAATTGTTAGGTAGATAGCGAGGGATTCCTGGTCTTCTAGGGACGAAAATGGGTGCTGTTGCCCCCATCTTGGTCCTGCCCTAGCCTAATTCTCCATATCTTGGGGAGGAGGGAATGCCCTACGAATCTGCCAATCAGAACTTGGCACACCAGTTGCAAAAGAATGCAGAGGACTGTCTAGCCCACAGGCCAACCAGCATGGGTACCATAAAGTGGGAAAGGGACCTAGAACCCACATGCATAGTTAAGGATCCGGTCATGTGACTCCCAACTGTCCAATCAAAGTGGTTCCATAGTAACCTCTGAACTACATGGGAGGTCCCTATCTGGGCACTATAAAACAAGATGAAGACCATAGCCAACCCCTCCTCTTTGCCCTTCTTTTGTTTCTCTCTTTGCTGCCACAGTGGGTCTGGTCATCATCTGTGGCGTCTGTATCACGCTCTGTAAACCTATATCTTGCTCTTGCCCTGTAATCCTATCTTTCTCTCCTCAATAAACCTCCTTTTCATGCTTGCCTAACTTTGGCGTGTCTGGTCATTCTTTGGACATGGGCACCATAAGAACCGACGTTTTCAGACTAAAACCTGACATAATTATGGTATCTTAGTTCTTTTTTTTGAGACAGATTCTCACTTTGTTGCCTGGGCTAGAGTGCCGTGGCGTCAGCCTGGCTCACAGCAACCTCAAACTCTTGGGCTCAAGCGATCCTCCTGCCTCAGCCTCCCGAGTAGCTGGGACTACAGGCATGCGCCACCATGCCCGGCTAAGTTTTTCTATATATATTTTTAGTTGGCTAATTAAATTCTTTCTATTTTTTAGTAGAGATGGGGTCTCGCTCTTGCTCAGTCTGGCTTCGAACTCCTGACCTTGAGCAATCCTCCCGCCTCTGCCTCCCAGAGTGCTAGAATTACAGGTGTGAGCCACCAAGCCTGGCCTATTTTAGTTCTTGAAAAGCTCTGAATTTAATTTTTTACTCTGCAAAAGCTAAATTAAATGAAATTTCCAAGTTTCCTGATTATTATGTGCACTAATATTTAAGAGTATGTAAATGTGAACATGAGTATTCAACTAGTTGAATTATTTAAAAAAAATTTTATAAATTAGTTCTTGTCTTATTGGAACTTATGTAATATTGCAAATCATATGCATATACAATTAATCCACTTAACCTGGATAATGTTTTGTTTCCATATTTCTCTTTCAAATTCTTATAATCAACAATGATTGTTTATTGTTAACAGTATATTTGCTAAAATCTGTAAATGATTCTGAATCATAGAGGATGAAGTGTTAATAAGTTACTGTTGTTTATCTGGAGATTTTTAAAGAAATCAAAACCTAGAGAGAGAAAATAAATTGTGCCGTTGCCACATCATCCCCAGGCAGCTTTCTAACCTACGTATTGTTTTCTATGTATAAGCACATTTGGTCTTTGAAATATTCAAATTAAGAAGATAAAATCAATCAACATATCATACACATTACTGTGTAACGTGCTTGATGATACTCCTTATGTTTTGAAAAACTAGATATTATCATTTAAGCACATTGTTTGGTATGATTTTGTGTGAGTGTGTGTCTAACTGGAGACAGGGGCTTGCACTCAGATGGCTTATTTGGTAAGTGACCCTAGGAAGCCTAAAGGCTGGACCGGAGGGTGGAACAGGGAAGGAGCGAAGCCAACACACGGTTGTGTCATGCAGCGGGCCACTGCCACTGGGCACTGCTGGGACCTTCTGAAGGGCTTTATGAAATGAATCTCAGAACCATCCACTTAGAGGACAAAGGGCAGACACTTTTATCCTATTGTAACAGAGGGAATGGCCTGGAAAAACTATTTTCTGTCTCCTAAAAACATCCTCCACTCCTTTTTGAGAACTAAAGCTGCACCCCTGCCTTCAGGCCAGTGGTTGGGAGGGGCAGGGTAAGCCTTTTATTTATTTGTGCAACAGGAGATGGCCCAGCCCGACTTGCCAAAGGGAAGTCCTGGGTGGAGGTCACCAGATTGTCTTCAGCTGAGATGGGATGATCAGCCGTCATCAACTATTGTAGAACAGTAATTGCCTGTGAATGTGCAGGAAAAATGTGGATTTTGAGACAAGAAGTTCTACCATTTTTCCTCCTTTGCTGGCAAAGTAAAGTTTCTTACCTCCTCAAACCGCTTGTCCTTGTTCTTCTTCTGCTTCGTGGACAAGTGCTGAGTTTTCAGTAACACTATGACTGAAGGTTCCCAGTGGTTGAGGGTTGCCCCATGGAACTTTGACTTCCTTATACTTCTGGGTTGCACAGATGTGCAATGCAGAGTGGGTTCTCACAGGCACCCTGTGCCTCCGCACCAGAGAGGCCTGGGGCCAGGAAGCAAGAGGCAGTATCCCTGTGTAAAACAGGAAAGAGAGCAGGAGTGACTCCATGACAGGCTGCACTTCCTGGAGTAGGCCTAAGTTTCGGTTTCCCCGAAACTTTGCCTACTACACCTTTCCCTGAAGTGACTCTGACAACACCCTTCCCCAAAATGATGCGCGCCGCTTTTGAAGGAGCCAATCAGGAGCCAACAGATCAGCCACTTTTAAAGGAACCAATGGACTAAGGGGGGAGGGGAGGGAAGGTGTACTCAGCGTGTATAACTTGCAGAAAAGTATAAAAGCTTGACTTATACCCCATGGCGGGGTCCTGGTTCATAGGGAGGCCACAGCGTTGGTGCTCTAGGACCTGGACCCTAGCTCAAGCTAGCCAATAAACTCCTTTGTGCTTTGCAGCCTCAGCGATTCTGCCTCTCTGTTCCTGGGGCCCAAGGAAACCTGCGCTAACAGTATCAGTTCTTACTATGCTTTTGTGTACTTCATGACTGCAGATAATTACTTTTTAAAAATCCAGTATTTCCTCACTAATTGTTATAGACTAAATGTTTGTGTTCCCCCCCCACTCCCCAATTCATATGTTGAAATCCTACCCCCCAGTGTGATGGTATTAGGAGGTGGAGCCTAGGACGGCAGGGCAGAGCCCTCATGCATGGGCTTACTGTCCTTATAAAAGGGACCCTGAGAAACTTCCTTGCTTCTGCTTTGTGAGGACAAAGCAAAAAGAGCCATCTATGAGCCAGGAAATGAGCTGTCACTAGATACCAAATCTGCCAGTGTGTTGATTTTGGACTTTCCAACTTCCACGACTGCGAGAAACAAATTTCTGGTGGCACCGTTCTCCTTGGCTGCCCCAGTGGGCCTGGAGGGCCAGACGTTGAGCCCAAGAGGATTAAACCTTAAGCTCCCATGGAGTTTGCCTCGTGGCTTGGACTGATTTCTGACCTGTTACCCCTTTCTTCTTTCCTATTTTCTCCCTTTTGGAATGTCCATCCTATGCCTGTCCCATCATTACACTTTGGAAGCACATCACATTTTAGTTTTATAGGTTCATAGCTGGAGGGTGGTTTGCCTCAGGATGAATCATACTTAGAGTCTCACTCATATCTGATTTAGAAGATAGTTAGATGACACTTGACACTTTAAATATGATGCTGGAATGAATTAAGACTTTGGGGGCTATTGTGGTAGAATTAATATATTTTGCATGTAAAAAGCACATGAATTTTGGGGGACCAAGGGTGGAATGATACAGACTAAATGTGTTCCTTCAAAATTTATATGTTGAAATCCTAACCCCCAGTGTAATGATTTTAGGAGTTGGGGCCTTTGGTAAATGATTAGGCCCTGAGGGCAGAGCCTTCATAAATGGGATTAGTACCCATATAAAAGGGACCTGGAGAGCTCACTTTCCCTTTCTGCCATGTGAGGACCAGTGGGAAAAGATGCCATTTATGAACCAGGAAATGGGCCCTCACGAGACGCTGAATCTGTTGACACCTTTATCTTGGGCTTCACAGCCTCCAGAACTGAGAAATAAATTTCTGCTGTTTAAAAGCCATCCCGTTTATGATATTCTTATAGCAGACTGAATGAACTAAGACACTAATGAAGAACCTAAAATTTCTTATGGTGCTTATGTTACCTTTTACTATGGCTGTCATAAAGTATCATAACTCGGATTAGCAACTGAATAGTCCGTAGCCACTTCCTATTCTCAGGTACTTCTCTCATTTATAGTCAACTGACATCCTCTAGCCTCTCTTTCAGATGTTCCTCTACTTCAAGATCAGGATCTATAATCAGAACTTTTGGAGACTGACCAGAGTGTCTTTTTGCCTGTACCATCTTTGGTGCTCCCAAAAGGGTTTGCAGGCAGCACCAAAGGTTTTCTCTCTCACCTTGGGCATGTAACCCATGGTTCAGTACCAACAAACACAAAGAGGCTTCCAGGAAAGATTGGCATGTCTGGAATTTGCTAGAGTTTTCAGAACTTTTCAACAGTGTTGTAAGAACTAAATGCTTTTCAAGACTACATTGTGGGAAAACCTATCAAGACAAGGAGAGCAACTCAGCCCTCTCTCCCAGGGTGATTTTATATGTATTATTTTTGTTGCTTTTATATAAGTGAAGTGTTGGCCACATGAATACATTTTAGGAAATGTATGTACTTTTTAAGCAGGCTCAAGTGAAATTTTTTATTTTAGTTTTTTATTTTTAATTATTATGGGTACATAATAGTTGTATATCTTTATAGGGCACATATGATGGTTTGATACAGGCATACAATGAATTAATGAAATCAGGGTAATCGGGATATCCATCATCTCAAGCATTTATCATTTTTTTTGTGTTAGGAACATTCCAATTCCAGTGTTTTAGTTATTTTAAAGTATACCCTAACTTATTGTTGATTATAGTCACTTTATTATGCTATCAAATATTGTTCATTCTATCTATCTAACTATATTTTTGTACCTATTAACCATCCCCACTTTATGCTCCCTCCCTGCTACCCTTCCCAGTTCTGGTGGCCATCATTCTACTCTCTGTCTCCATGAGATCAATTGTTTTATTATTAGCTCCCACATATGAGTAAGAACATTCAAGATTTGTCTTTATGTGCTTGGCTTATTTCATTTAACATAATGTTCTCCAGTTCCGTCCATGTTGTTGCAAATGGCAGGATTTCATTTTGTGGCTATATAATCTATTGTGTATATGTACCACATTTTCTTTATCCATTCATCTATTGATGGACACCTAGATTGATCCCAAATCTTGGCTATTGTAAATAATGCTGCAGTGAACATGGGAGTGCAAATACCTTTTTGATATACTGAATTCCCCTCCTTGATATATACCCAGCAGTGGGATTGCTGGGTCATATGGTAGCTCTATTTTCAGTTTTTTGGGGGAACCTCCACACTGTTCTCCTTAGTGGTTGCACTAAGTTACATTCCCATCAGCAGTATACGAGAGTTCCCTCAAGTGCAGTTGTTGAACTAGTCTGTTGGTGAAAAGTTCTAAAAGTTTTCTAAAGATTTATTCTTAAGGTTGAATTACCCTTGTCTGTTAATAGTTATAAAGCCCTATTGATTCATAAATACCTTTATGGCTCACATTTATAGAATCAGAGAAGGTAGTGAAACTTCAAAATGGAATTCTAAAAAAGATAAACTGCTCAGGATTTATGCAGAAACTGAGAGCTGGAGTGTTCAGATGCCCCTCCCACAGCTCTTATGAACATGACATCTATTGCAAAGCGAAGACCAGCACTCTTCCCATATGGTTCATCTGTGGGAGGCTTGTGCTATTTCTAGTTACTCCCCCATGGCCACTCCCTATAGAGCACTTGTAGGCCAGATGATATTATGTCCATCATTTCTAAGCACATCAACAATTACTTGCATCAGAACAGTCTATTTTAGGCTCAACCTACCAACTGACCTCCATAGACAGAATAATGGTAAAAGCTGTTGACTGAGATCACATAATGTTTATCAAAGGAAGACATCACTGGTAATTCGTTAGAAGAGACCTTATGAAGCCTTGCCAACTACTAAAATGGCCGACAGTTTGTATTAGTTAGGGTTCTTCAGAGAAACAGAACCAAGAGAAGATACCTATATAGATATAAATATGAGATTCGGAATTGACTCACGCGATTATGAAGGTCAAGAAATCCCACGATATGTCATTGCAGGCTGGAGACCTGGCAAAGCTGGTGGCACCATTTGGTCTAAGCCCAAAAGCCCAAGAACCAGGGAAGCTGGTGGTGTAGCTCCCAGTCTCAGGCCATAGGCCTGAGAGGCAGGGGGTGTGTGTTGGTGGTGGTGGTGTAAGTCCCTGAGTCTGAAGGCCTGAAAACCAGAAGCCCTGAGGTCCAAGGGCAGGAGAAGATGGATGTACCATCTCAGGGAGTGAGAGAGAGAGAGTTCACCCTTGATGTTCACTCACATTGGTGAAGGCAGATCCTCTTTACTCAGTCTACTGATTCAAATGCAAATCTCTTCTAGAAACACTCCCACACATACACCCAGCAATAATGTTTTACCAGCTATCTGGGCATCCCCTTAGACCAGTCAAGTTGACACATAAAATTAACCATTACATGGGTGTCAAGGCTTTCAGTCTTAGAGACTGTGTTCTCACTGTAAGGAAATGTGCTCCACCCATTTACAGCTTCTTGTTAGGAATCTCTGTTCTCATTAACATAGGGATCAGAGACTTGCTTCTTCCTTGAGGTCCAGTGAGGGTATGGCACCTTCCAGGAAACTCCTGGAAGTATTTCAGAACAGTGAGCTGGTCTTCTACTCAAACCCTGACCTGCCGGGCAGTTGGCTTGGATATTTTCCTAGTCCATTTTTTGCTGCTATAACTGAATACCACAGACTGGGTAATTTATAAAGAATAGAGATATATTTAGCTGATGGTTCTGGAGGACAGAAAGTCCAAGAACATGGGCCAGCATTTGTGGAAGGCCTCCTTGCTACATCATAGCATGGCAGAGGGCATCACATGGTGAGAGGGCAAGACTGTGTACTTCAGCTCAGGTCTCTCTTCCTCTTCTTATAAAAGCCACCAGTCCCATCATGGGGCCCCCACTCTGAAGACTTTATCTAATCCTAATTACCTCCCACGGAAACTACCACCAATCAATATATGAATTTGGAGATTAAGTCTCCCACACATGAAATTTGGGGGACACATTCAAAACATAGCAGATATCTATAGGAAAATAATGCAATTTGACTCCTCCTTCAACCACACCCCAAAATCAGCTCTAGGTGGGTTGATGATTTCTATGTGACAAAATAATAAGTTTCTAGAAGATGACACTGGCACAATTCTTGACTTGAGCTAGAGAAAATTTTCTTAAATGGGACACAATAAACACCAACCATAAAAGAAAAGACTGAATCAAATAAGACTACATTAAAGTTAATAATTTCTATTTCTATTTAAAGCACATCATTAAGAGAGCGGAAAAGTAGACAGAATGGAGAATGGCATTAGCAACACATATAGCCAACAGAGGATCACTTGAAGATTATATAAAGAGCTCCTGCATATCAATAAGAGAATTGCAGAGAATCCAAGAGACAGAATGCACCTCACAAAGAGGGTATTCAAATGATCCACAGACACTTTAAAAAGTGATTGACTTCAGGCCAGGCACAGTGGCTCATGCCTGTAATCCTAGCACTCTGGGAGGCCGAGACAGGATGATTGCTTGAGCTCAGGAGTTCGAGACCAGCCTGAGTAAGAGTGAGACCCCATCTCTACTATAAATAGAAAGAAATTAGCCAAACAACTAAAAAAAAAAATAGAAAAAAATTAGCCGGGCACAGTGGCGCGTGCCTGTAGTCCCAGCTACTCAGGAGGCTGAGGCAGGAGGATCACTTGAGCCCAGGAGTTTGAGGTTTCTGTGAGATAGGCTGACACCATGGCACTCTAGCCTGGGCAACAGAGTGAGACTCTGTCTCAAAAAAAAAAAAAGTGATCAACTTCAATAGACATTAGGGAAATGCAGTAAGTATACCCAAATTGAAAAATCAGCAATAGCAAGTACTGATAACAAAATGGACCAATAGGAACTTTATATACTTCAGATGGGAATGGAAGCTAATAGAACCACTATGGGAAATTGTTTGCAGTATCTACTAAAGTTGAACTATATATATATCCCCAACAATTCCACTCCTTGGTATATACCAGACAGAAATAAGTGATATGCACGACAAAGTGTGCACATATGTATAGTATATATATGACAGAGGTAAAGATCAGAAAAAGGGCAAGGAAATGCCTTACAAGTTGTCTCTCTAAATCCCCACCCTTTTTGGGAATTACAATCTGGAATCTTTCCCCAGGGCCAGTAATCAGAGGCAGGAAAATGTTCTTTGCTGTTTGTTTTCTAGTATCTTAAACCACAGGAGATGTCTCAGCAGAACTGTCAGTACAAGGATCACAAGGTCATCCTCACCAGAGATAAAGTCCACAGAAACCACCAATTATAGTGAAACAACAATAGCCTGAAGCCACAACATGTGACTTTAGTCATGTAGACCCGAAACCCAACTGCTGAAAACCCCCCTTTTAAAAAGTCTTGTTTTTGTTTGTTTGTTTGTTTTTGAAACAGTGTCTTGCTCTGTTGCCCAGGCTAGAGTGCCATGGCATCAGCATAGCTCACAGCAACCTCAAACTCCTGGGCTCAAGTGATCCTCCTGCCTCAGCCTCCTGAGTAGCTGGGACTACAGGCATGGGCCACCACACCCAGCTAATTTTTTTCTACTTTTAGTAGAGATGGGGGGTCTCTCTCTCTTGCTCAGGCTGGTCTCGAACTCCTGATCTCAAGCAATCTTCCTGCCTTGGCCTCCCAGAATGCTAGGATTACAGGCATGAGCCACCACACCCAGCCAAAAAAACCCTGTTTTTCTGCTTAAAACCAGGACGGTGGTCTTTTGAGACACTAGTCTATTGCCCTCCTCATTTGCTGGCAAATTAATAAACTACTTTTTCCTTTTACTCAAACCACTTGTCCTCATTCTTCATTGTCACTGATTCGGCCTTTGGGACAAGTACTGAACTTTCAGTAACGTATACAATGATGATCACAGCAGCATTATTCCTAACAGGCAAAATTTGGAAAAAACAAAATGTCCGCTGTTTAGAATGGGCAAATAAATTGTCATGTATTTATACAATGGAATATAACAGAGCAATGAAAATGAGTAAAATATAGCTATATGCAACAACATAAATGAGTCTCAAATGTAATTTTGAGTGAACGAAGTCAGACACAAAAGAATACATTCTATAGGATTCCATTTACATAAAGTTCTAAAACAGGCAAAATTAATCCCTGGTGCTGGAAGTTAGAGTGGTGCCACTGCTTTGGGGAAGTAATGACTGAGGGGACTGCACGGGGCTTCTGGATCGCTGGTAATGTTCTGTTTCCTTACCAGGGTGCTGGTTACACGACTGTGACCATTTTGTCAAAATCCATCAAGCTGTACATTTATTATTTGTGCACTTTTCTGTATGCATGCTACACTTTAATAAAACATTTAAAATAATAATGCATCTCCCCTCCCCACCTACTCATTGCCCTGAAGAACTCAAGATCTATCTCTTTGTAGCTGGGTACCTTAAGGAAGCAGCCTTTCCTAAGCCTTAGTTTTCTCATCCATAGAATGAAGACAATTCATTTACTCGATAAAGATTTCCTAAGCTCCTACTACATGCCAGGCATTGTTCTAAGTGCTTGGGACACATGAGTGAAGTAAACATACAGAGATCCCTGCCCTTGTGGAGGCTTAAATTCCAGAAGTGGAGAAGAGACAGGCAACATACAAATTAACATAAATAAATTACGTAGTATGCTTGAAGGTAGTAAATACTATGGCAAAAGGAAAACTCAGAGGACAAGGAGGATCAAGAGCATGGAAGAGGCAAGTTGCAGTATCAAATAGGGTAAAAAAGAAAAATAGCTGGGCATGGTGGCTCACACCTGTAATCACAGGAACTCAGGAGGCTGAGGCAGAGGAGCCCTTGAGGCCAGGAGTTTGAAACTAGCTAGGGCAATGTAGTGAGACCCCCCATCTCTAAAAAAAATAAGAAAAATTATTTGGGTGTGGTGGTGCCTGCCTATAGTCCTAGCTACTTATGGGAGGGATCGCTGGAGCCCGGGAGTTCAAGATTGCAGTGAGCTACGATGATGCCACTGCACTCCAGCCCAGACAACAGAGCAAGACCCTATCTCTAATGTGTGTGGGGGTGTGTGTATAATATTTCAGACTGTGACAAGTGCTAAGGAAAACCATAAAATAGAGTAGAGGGAGAGTGAGTGTTTGGGAGGCAATTACAGTTGGAGATGGATATGGAATGTCTCGTTGAGGTGGGGCATTTGAGCGAAGACCTGAAGTGAGCTACGCGAGCCAGGCAGGTATCTGGGGGAGGTGAGCTCCAGGGAACCGTAGCACAAATCAAAGGCCCTAAGGCAGAAATGGGCCTGCGTGTTTGAGAATTATAAGGAGGTCAGGGTGGCTGCAGCAGAGTGAGCAGTTTGGAGAGTAGTAGGAGGTGACATCAGAATGTTTATGGGGTGCCAAATTGGATGTGGCCTTTTTCAGGCATTGTAAAGACTTTGGCTTTTAACCACTTGAGGATTTGAGCAGAGACATTATGTTTTGACTTAAGTTTACAAAGTCACTCTGATGGGCAGTAGTAGAAGCTGGAGACCAATTAGGAGGTTGTAGCAGTCGGGGTTCCGTAAAAGAAACAGAAACCATTGCAAGCGTTTCAAACAGCAAAAGGTGTTCAGTGCAGGGAATGAAGGGCTTACACAGTTGTCGGAAAGGCTGGAGGAGCAGAAGTCAGACATTACCACTGGCACTGGACTTCAAGGTCACACCACAGTAACCAAAACCCTGCTATCAGAAAGCTGGTTCTACTCCTGCAATTACTGCTATCCCCACACTGGCCCTCACACCCATCAAACTGGTGGACGGGCCCTGGAAGGAGCAGGAAGCCCAGAATCTGATCACCAGAATGGTCACATCTGTCCACCTCTGCTTGCCAGCACCTGGCCAGAGCCCTGCTTCACTTCCCACTTTCTGTATTTTGTGTGTGTGATTATTAGCAGGGACTAATTATGAGTCCCAAATTGCAATGGAATCTGGGAAGTGTAGTTTTTAACTTTCCAACTTCTGCAAACACGAGGAGAGCAGTGAGGAAAGTCGAGAAAAACAATGTATTAATAATTACCTACAGAGAGGTGACTGCGATGATCCAGGTGAGACACATTGGTGGCTCAGACCAAGGTGGCTGTGGTGCAGGGGTGAGAAGTGGCTGGATTGGATTCAGCATATAATCTGAAGATAGAAAGAGCAGGTTTTGCTCATGGACCAGATATGGGGTGTGAAAGAAAGAGGGGAGTCAAAGGTCAACTCCTAGTTTCTTGGTCTGAGTCTGTGGGAGGATGCGGCTGCAGTGTCCTCAGGGGACAGTGTGTTCCAGTTAGAGCAAGAAGGCAGAGGGAATGTTGAGAGAGAAGTTGAAGACATGGAACAATTTACTAACAACTGGCCCTGGGTTCCAGAGGCACAGTCACAGCATTTCCAAAGGGAGGGAAGCATGAGATCTGTGGTTCAAGAAGAAGATGGGTGGAGCCTTATGTGAATTGGGTCCCAGGATACGGGATGACCTGGAAGACCTGGGCTTCATAGACAGGGGCTAAGGGCAAAAGGAGATGGGTCCTTAAAATCCCTAGGCAGAAAGTGATGACCAGATAAAAAAATAAATAAAAAATAAAGAAAGAAAGAAAGTGATGACCAGGCTGTCAATGTTGGGGTGAGGGAGAGTCCTAGTGAAAGCACAGTCTGTTCTGAGGGTCTCCCTTGACCCTTGCCGGTGGAGGCCCAAGAACCTGTATTTGTAATCAATACCCAATACGACCCTTGTGAATATGATGCCACCTTGTTCCTAGGTTTAGCTTGCTCCTTAAATAAGGAGCTGTGTGTGCCTTGTGGTCCTGGGAAGTGGAGGTGGCAGTTAGTATGTAATGTCCCTCTCTGAATTCTCCTGCCTGGTTCTGTAGGCCGCAGTGGTGGATCCACGACAGCTGGCAGGGCTCTGTTATGAACATGGCCAAACTCCCACAGACACCTTTGCTGAAAAACATCACAGCCCTGTTTTGTAGAACAGCCTCCAGTCCCTAAACTGTGGTTCTTCTTCACCTCTACCACCTCCATTGCCTTTTATTTCGCTTTTGTCCTTTAAGCTTCCAGCACACAATCTCTGAAAACTTTCTGGCTTTCTGAAAATTTCCTGGCTTTCTGATCAGCTGAAATCTTTCCCATGCAGATGTATGTCATGAAGCCTTTCCAGAATTCTCCTGATGCTGGACAGGTGTATCGGAAACTTCTGGACAGGCTGAAGAGTCTGGGTAGAGCCAGCATGGTCAAGACCCCAATGCCCAGAAGAAGGGAAGATGCTTAAACCACAATTCTGGTCTTAGGAGATCAGGCTGTGCCATTTTGGGTTTGCATTTAATTGCAGTCATCATATCTTGAGTAGACAGAGGAGAAACCAGTCTTTCAACCCTAAGGAGAGGCTCCAAAGCCCAGTTTGCTCATCCCCTCCTGAGACAAGTGTCCTGGGGAGGCCTGAGGCTAAGCCTGCAGCTGGATTCTGCGACAAGTTCATGTCTGAAGGGTGGACAGGCGATGACTTAAAAGAAAAGAGACTTGCAGAAGTGTTGCGATTGTGGAAAAGGAAAAGCAGAGAAGCAGAAAGAGATGTTTGACGCAGCCCACAAGAACGAGGTCTGGCAAATGGAAAGAGAAAGTGGAAATGTCATGGATGTTTGGAGACAGAAGAAAAATAAACACAAAAGACAGAGCGAAAGCATCCTTAGACACTCCTCGATCTTGTGCATTCTTGAATTGAACAAAAATTGTACACAATATTGTACTGGTGTGGCAATAATAGTTCGTGTTGTAATATTGCTTAGAATGTGTTGCGTAAGTTGCAGCCCTAAAGGATGCATCAAAGACATTCTCACTTGGATATTAAATAAACAATGTAAAGAAAATATAACAACAGAAGGTACCAAATCTCATGCAGATTCAAAGATAGAATAAGATGTTACTTAAATAGCAAAAGCTTGGTAGGCTCTAGTGGCCAATCTTAAAGGTAAAATAATATGTTATTGATCCAATTTGCATTTCATTTGCAATTTGCATAAAAACAAACATTTAAAAATGTCTCCCATTGGTAAATTGCTTGTTCATATGTTTTTCCAATTTTCTATTGTTTGTTTTTTAAAAATTGATTTATACATATTCTGTACACATTAGAAATCTTGCAAAGATCCTTTCCCCATCTGTTTCTGCATTTTCAGTTTGTTTGTGGTGTCTCCTGCCATTCAGAAGTTTAAATGTTTGATTCTGACTTAATTTACTTGCTGTGTGAAAGGAAAATTATTGATTTCCAGAAGCACTTGTCTAGGAGATATTAAAACTGAATGTTTCATTTCAACACAACTGGTTTCTCCCTGCTGAAGTTGATAAACAGTCATGAACTTTTAACTACTCTTTCGTGCCAGATGCTAACTGAAGACTTTTTCCTGACCAAAAAACAATAGGATTTCCTTTAGCCCTTTCTGTGCAGATCTGTGGGTTCCATCCTATCTGGAATGCCAGTTTTCACTGCTTAATTGGCATAATCCCTCTTAACACTTGAAAAACCCTGACCTACTCCTGGTATGTTACCTTCCCTTGTTTCTTGCCTGTATTTTATTCTTTGACAGCCAATCACACAATTGCTCAATCCCTCAATTGTAAATTTGGGAGATGAGTAAACATGTAAAGTGCTTAGAACAATGAGTGCCTGATACACACTAATCACTCAATACATTTTAGCTATTCATATTATTATTATCATATGTCGAACTTATTTTTTTCTTTATAGCTTATATTTTTTGGTCTTATTTAAGAAATACTTCTCCAATCAACTGGGCTTATTACAAATATTCCTCCCCTCTTCTCCTTCCAGATACCCAGAAAGCTCCTTTTGAAGTTAGGTGTTACCATGGGGCTTTCTTTGACCAGTCAAGTGTCAACAAAAGTGACAGTGTTGCTACTGGGCAGAAGTGATAAGGTCTAGTGATCCATGTGGTCACTCATTTACCTCATTCGTTTTTCTTGCCTCAGTCATCCTGAAAGAATGTTCTGTGACGGAGCCTCTTGCATGCCTGAGTGGCTATGAGCAGAGCCCTGTTGTGGCCTGAATTAGCCATGGACAAGAAATACATTTATTATTATATTTTTTTTTGTAAAAAAATCCTACTACTCTGATGTTAAAAAAATTCTACATTTTATTTTTTATTTTTTGTTTTGAGGCAGAGTTTCACTCTGTTGCCCCAGCTAGAGTGCTGTAGGGTCAGACTAGCTCACAGCAACCTCAAACTCCTGGGCTCAAGCGATCCTCCTGCCTCAGCCTCCCAAGTAGCTGGGACTACAGGCATGCGCCACCATGCCTGGCTAATTTTTTCTATATATTTTTAGTTGGCCAATTAATTTCTTTCCATTTTTAGTAGAGACGGGTCTCACTCTTGCTCAGGCTGGTTTTGAACTCCTGACCTTGAGCGATCCACCGGCCTCGGCCTCCCAGAGTGCTAGGATTACAGGCGTGAGCCACTGCACCCGGCCCTCTACATTTTAAATAATAGTTTTAGAGATTTATTTTTTCACATTTAGGTCTTTAATTTCTTTGGGATTACTTTTATGTAAGATGTGTCCAAAGATAAACTTACAACACATTTAGTTTAAAGAGCTAATTGGCTTTTATTAGCAATTCTAGAATTAGGCAACATCTCATTCTAAAAAATAGAACAGATGTTCTGATGAGCTGAGGAGAGGGAGCTCCCTGTATAGGCTGAAGAAAGTGGAAAGGGCTGAAGAAAGTGGAAATAAAGAGCAAAAAGAGCATTGGTCGTTTCAAAGTTACTTTCCTTCCAGGGTTACAACAGAGAGGCCTGCCTTACGGTCAGCTCAGTAAACTGGGTCCCTTCTGCCGGGTCGCTGTGAATCTCCTGTTTGGGGGAAATGGATCTAGCATGAGTAATTCCATTCTGGTCTGCTCTGGTCTGGTCTGTGGGGGTCTTGTCTGAAAAAGCTTAGCCCAAAACAATGGCCTCCATGAATTTTATTTAACAGGTGTAATGTAGGGATCCAAGTCAATTTCTTCTTTCCCTATGAACAGACAATGGTCCCAACACCATTCAGTGACTCATCCTTTCCCTTGATTTGTGCCTCCCGCCGACACCCACTGTATACCTAGTACCTGTGTTTGCATGGGTCTTTTTCTTGACTCTCTTTTTTTCAAAAATCTTTTTTGTCTATTATTGCACCATTACACTATTTGGTGTTCCTTACTGTGTCTTTGTAATTTGTCTCAATAGCTGGTAGGTCAAGGGCAGAGTAATCTTCAGGCAGGGAGAGGAGGGTGAAGAGTGAGCGAAGTTCTATGCCTCTTAGCCAAACCCACCCTTGGTGAGGAGAGCACCTGGACTTCCTGGCTCTAGCCACACATCAGAATGTGCCTGTTCAATTTCCTCAGAGATAATCACAGTGGACAAGAGGCAAGGAATAGATTTGAGAGCTATTACTAAAATTAATTGGCAGGGCTTTGTAACTGCCTGCATTTCTGGTGGGGTAGTACAGAGAGAGGGATTTATCTAGGACAGCCCTCATATTTCTGGCTCAATCAACAGTCCTGCAAAGAGATCTGTGCCAAATGTACACCATGAACCTTCTTAACTCTGAAAATTCCAGTGTCTAATCTAATGCTTAGGAGAATTTTCTTTCCTTGTCCCCTTTTCTTTTCTTTTCTTTTTTTTGAGACAGAGTCTCACTTTGTCGTCCTGCTTAGAGTGCAGTGGCATCAGCCTAGCTCACAGCAATCTCAAACTCCTAGGCTCAAGTGATCCTCAGCTTCAGCCTCAGCCTTAACCTCTTGAGTAGCTGTGACAACAGGTATGCACCACCATGCCCAGCTAATTTTTTCTATTTTTGGTAAAGATTGGGTCTCGCTCTGGCTCAGGCTTGTCTCGAACTCCTGAGCTCAAACGATCCTCCCACCTCAGCCTCCCAGAGTGCTAGGTTTACAGGCGTGAGCCACCACGCCCAACCAGGAGAATTTCTTGAGCAAATAATACAATCTATAGAAATGCCTAGTCACTGAAAAGCAAGGTGTGATTATAAATGGCTTATTTCTTTAGACCATAATATTCATCACAATTAAATTGCATTTTACGCCTGCTACTGTTGACAGTGTATGCAGATACTGCTTTTTACTTATAGTGAAGTGCTGAGGGACCAGGAAGTTATCTCAGGTAGTAAATTTTAAGACATAGTGCTCACTTCTGGAGTCAGACCCAGTAGTTTTCTCATATATCTATGGGCGGCATGAGCACTAACGTAGACCACAAAAACAATCTCACCCTTCCCAACACTGCTGACACTGGAGAGCCAGTCAGGTCCCTGTCCTTGCCTCTATCCCACACTCCTGCTCCACAAACTCCACGCAGAACCAGGCACCAGGCAGGAGAGGTCACAGCTCAGCGGGGAGAAGTGCCAGGACGAGGAGACCAGGCAGCAGCAGAGGAAGCGCAGGGCCTGCTCTCACTCCTGCAGATGGGAGGGAGAGGAGGAGAGGTTTCCCTATGGAGTTTCTCAAGATAGGGGCCTCCCAAATTTTAGAGCTTCACCTTAAGGTCAAAAGAACCAAGCAGATAGGCTCTAGAGCTCACTAGACCTGGTTACACCTCTTGCTTTTCCAGCATTCCTGAAGCACTCAGAAATAAAGAGAGAGAGAGGAGCCAGGGAGAGAGACTGTGAGGACACGTCCTTTGGATTCCAAGATTTAAGGTCACCTCATTTTAAGTGAGCTCTGAGGCCTGATGGGTCCCTCAGCCTCTCCCAAAGCTACCTTCCAGGTCCCTGTGCTCCAAGCTACTGTCACCTTGGTGAGAAAGTCCTTCCCCATCTGGGGCCTGCAGCTCTCCTGGCCATTGTGGGAGCCTCTCCTCACTTGTCTTTCTCCACCCAGGAAGATGTTTCTGCGTCTGGACCTCTTGGAAGTCCATGTTTTGCAGCAATATGTGTCCTCCTTTCTCTACTAGCTGGTGTCACTGGAGCTGGTGGGATCTGGCTTCGTCACCTTGGCTTCTCGGTCTGCCTGAATCTGAACACCAACCATTCGATTCAAGACAGGGAGCTGCATGTGTCCTACGCTGGCCTGTCTGCCTGGCTATCCTGTTTTCATCAGGCTTGCTCCAAATTCAAAATCCCTCTATTGTAAAAGCTCAGAGTCCCCCTGCAATTGTTCTCTGTGCTCCCATTTCTACTCCAACATTTCTTGTGTTTTCAGCACCACTTCAGAGCATAAAGATGAATTTGGTCTAAATTTGTTGGATACTCAGTGCCTCTGCAGCTCAGATCCACTTCTGGTTGGACCCTTGCCCTCTCAACAAAGCTTAACTCACATCAGCAACATGCGCTAGAGCCATGATTCAAGCCAGGCATTATGACAGGCCCTGAGTGCAGATGAACAGGGAGACAAAGTCTCCGGATGATTGTCATGTAAATGGTTGTCATGTAAATGGTGGGTGTGTGGCTGAGATGCACACAGCACAAAAGAAAGTTAGCATTTGTTGAGCAGTGTCTATGTGCCAGGCATTAGTTATGGAATGTTTCTCTTTCAATTCTCACAGCAATACTACTGAACCATTTGTTATTTGTACCTCCACCTTTCAAATTGGGGAATCAAGATACAGATGGCTCAGGTAACTTGCCCAAAGTCACAGAGATGGTGCTGGCTGAGCCTGGTCACGGTTGACATGGTCTCACTCCAAACCTATGGCACGGAGCATGGTGCAACATTTAGTTTTGCCTGAAAGTATCAAGGGAAGTTTGCCATGGGAAGTGATATTTGAGCTAGGTCTTGAAAGATAATTACTGTACTGAAATTGATGGTGTCTTCGATTGAATGGTCAAGGGAGGAAAGAGACTTCAAGAAGCCGCAGAGACCCGAAAGCCAGGACCCTGTGGGAAAGGGTGGGTGAAGTGCTCATGGAGGCACTTCTCACCCACTGTGGGGCTGGAGGTGCTAGCCTTTCTTGATGCTCTCCCTCAGTACCTCCACCCATTATTCATGTGCCCCCACGGAGGTTCCTGTCCTCTGGCTGTGCCACCTCTAACCTTCATCAGTCCAGGCATCCTCCCCGTGCATGTGGTCTACTGTGTGACCCACTCGTGCAAAACCTTTCAGTCCTTTCATCTCCTCACTCCAACACTATTCATCCCTCTTCACTCTAGCCAACCACTCTGTGGAAATGTCCCCCAACCCACTCATAACCTGTAGACTGTCCACACCAGAAATCCCAAGGTCCACCTGTCTGTTTTCTGACCACACCCCTTGGTCCGCCCAGCCTTCACGCTCTTCCTTCTGGAGCACCTCATGGAGAGCCCCAGTCCCCAGACCTGCCTCCATCACCATGGCCACCTGCTCAGTTCAGGCACCCTCATCTCCTTGCCTGGGTTACTGCAGCAGTCACACTCTTCTGCCTGGAACCGAGTCTCCTGCTCCCTTAACCCCTTGCTATGTCCCCTCACATAGCAGTGGTTTCCTTAACTCATTTTGCCTGGTGCCCGGCAGATCTTTCTGACCTTTCTGCACAGCAGAGAGGTTGGGAGCTTGGCTGGACTAGAAACTGCCCCGTGTCTCTGGGCGTGGGCTCTGCACTCTACTCTAGGACGTCAGCCCTGTCCTTGCAGGGACCTAGCACTCTTCAGTTGGTTGGAGGCCCGCTGTTCTCTGCCCTGGTGGCTTCTGGTAGGAGAGCACCCCTTCCTCTGTTTCGTGATGGCCCCACACTCCCACCTTCAACACTGACCCAGACTCACCAGAGCTCTTGAAATTGCTGTCATGTTTTCTGGGATTTTTTACTAGAACCATCATAGTAGCAATTGAAGTTACTCTTCATTTTTCGGGGACTTTCAAGCAAAATTACATTATATTTTTCATCTGTTTCTTTTACAGTGACTTTCGGATACACTTCATACCCTGGAATTAGCACTTTGTCTTCACCAGGGTGGAAAGAGAAGTCTTTGATATTAACGCCCAAGCAGGTTGTGATGACAAATGTTGTCTCATCTTCCCTAAGAAATATCGAAGCAGGTACATCTGGAAACAACGATGATGAAGTAAATTGCCCAAATCGTACATTTTCTTCTCCACTGTAATAAAATTTGTTTGGAAAGCCTCTACAAGCTGTGTAACAATTCCCTGTAGTGAGAAGCTGAAGAGCTCTTGTCAAATAATAATGGAAGGCTTTAAACCGAAAGTTCTGTGAATTTTGACAGAATTCTCTTACAGGACTATTATTATAAAACCTATTGCAATGTTCCTAGTATAGGCCACTAGAGCTGTTCCTTGGAAATCATTTAATTTTTTGAAATGGCTTATTTTGTTTTTCATGGTATCTATTGTGTCTCTGCCTTTTCCCTTTCAATTTTTAATGTTTTATTCACTTTCTGTTCTTCTTTTAACAGCTGGGGTGCCTTTTTCTCCATTTCTTCAATACAAGCCACATACTGGTCATCGAATGCATTGTAAGTCCTGCTGAGCTTGGCTGGCCATGTCTGGCTGGCCACCTGTAAAGTAGGAGGAGAGTCCCTTGGCTTGTTTGCTGTGGAACCAGCGTGCGTGGGACGCTGCCCAGAGCCCAGAGTGGGCTTCGTGCTCAGTATGAGCTTTCACGTGTTCCTATTGCAGGGCTCTTGTATGGTACCTGCATGAATGCAATCTTATTACACTTTGAGTTGTGTGAAAAGAGAAAGCTAAGCTTTGCAATGCTGTCTTTCTTTTTTTTTTTTTTTGAAACAGAGTCTCACTTTGTTGCCCAGGCTAGAGTGAGTGCCGTGGCGTCAGCCTAGCTCACAGCAACCTCAAACTCCTGGGCTCGAGCAATCCTGCTGCCTCAGCCTCCCGAGTAGCTGGGACTACAGGCATGCGCCACCATGCCTGGCTAATTTTTTGTATATATATATTAGTTGGCCAATTAATTTGTTTCTATTTATAGTAGAGACGGGGTCTCGTTCTTGCTCAGGCTGGTTTGGAACTCCTGACCTCGAGCAATCCGCCCGGCTTGGCCTCCCAGAGTGCTAGGATTACAGGCGTGAGCCACCACGCCTGGCCTTGCAATGCTGTCTTGTTTACTGATATTATTTTTAAATACTTCTCAGATCCATGCTCTCCAACAGGCTCTAACTACAGACCCCAATCTGGAAACCCTTGTCTCAACAATGTGAGAGGAAAGCAAGGTAGCAGGATGTAGGTTGGGAGTGGGTGGCAGATATTACCCATTCTGTTGGCTACCAAGTTAGCATGAAGACATGAACTGCTTTGCCTGGAAGAGATGTCATCTTCAAGTTCAAAAATAGCTGCAAATAACCATAAGACAATGTAAGTGAGGTGTGAACGTTAGCTGCACTCTGGGTGTGCCGATGCATCTGTTCTGTATTAATGAATCTCTACTTCAAGTCCAGAAGCCCAGGCTCCTATGCACACTGCTTCCTGAACAGCCGAGCAGGGGTCCTTGTGAACAGCTCTGCCTGGATCCTGCAGCAGGGACAGGGTGACTCTGACATCTAGTCCCCAGTAGGGAGCTGGGATTGAAACAGCTTATCCTGGGAACAGGCAGAGCCACGTGTCATGCAGACTGCCAGTGAGAAAGACAGATTCCTAGGCCCTGACATCTTACTCCCCCTTAGAGAACTATTGCAAGTCCTTTCACAAACGATTAAAAAAATAATTCTCAAAGTTTTGTGAACCTGAGGCTCAAACTGAAGTCAATACTTCTGAGTATCCCTCAGTGCTGTCAGCTTTCCCAATGATCAGCTTGCCTGATTAATTACTGGACCTAATGAAAATGTGTTATTTTTTGTTTTTCATGGTATCCATTGTGGTATCCATGGTATCCATTTTTGTTTTTGCCATTCTTTTTGAGGAATGGAGATATAAATTACACTTGTAGCAAGACAGGTCAAAGAATGAGGCGTGATAGTCACCCCGCCTTGGGCTGGGCCCTGCTCCCTTCCTTCTTTCCTGCTTGCAGCTCTTGGCAAACCATGACAATTCTCCTCTGAACTCTAGGTGCTACTCTCCATGGCATTTGGGGTTAGTCTTGACAGGATAGTGCTTGCCCCAGACTGTGAGAATGGCAGAAAGGGGCTGTGAACTATGACCCTTTGCTGTGACCACTGCCTCCTCCCCTTTCCTCGCTCCCCATTCCCAGAGCCTGTAGGGGACACGCTCTAGAAATAACAGAGTTGGGAGTTCTGTACTCCAGTGGACACTGCACTGCCTTTTAGTCATTCTGGATTAAAAAAAAAAAAAAGAATTATTAATTACCATAAACTAACCATAAGCAACTGTTTAAGAGTTGACCTCAGAGTAATTCTTGTTTGAATATAATAACCACCCTGATGGGCATCAAAAAACTTACTTCAGCATGGTGGCAAGACAGAATAAACAAATATCTAGATTGCAATCTTTGTAGAAAAAATTAGGCTGAGAAAGAAGTGTTTACCTTGTCTGTAAAAGGCAGAGAGAGCATTTACATAGTTGCACCTTTTCCAATTCCCTACACTGCAGAAAACCAGGGATGACAAAGAACCCAGTCTAGCAAGAAGCATTGAGAAGATACTGAAGTTGATGTGAAAACTCTTTTAATATGTGAGGCAAACTTTGTTTTACAGACAAGGGATTTCCTTTCTCCACAAAGCACTTGGGGGGCTTAATTGATAGGAGCATATTGTATTGAATTAAAATAATGTTCCAAGATCTCAGCTTATTCAGAATGGTGGTCTGTTAAGTGGCACATTTTGGCCGGGCGCGTTGGCTCACGCCTGTAATCCTAGCACTCTGGGAGGCCGAGGCGGGCAGATTGCTCAAGGTCAGGAGTTCCAAACCAACCTGAGCAAGAGCGAGACCCCGTCTCTACTATAAATAGAAACAAATTAATTGGCCAAATAATATATATATAGAAAAAATTAGCCGGGCATGGTGGCGCATGCTTGTAGTCCCAGCTACTTGGGAGGCTGAGGCAGGAGGATTGCTTGAGCCCAGGAGTTTGAGGTTGCTGTGACCTAGGCTGACGCTATGGCACTCACTCTAACCTGGGCAACAAAGTGAGACTCTGTCTCAAAAAAAAAAAAGAATGGCATACTTGAAACAAATAATTTTTCTTTTCAACTTAATCTTATCATAGGGCAAGCCCCGGTTCTAGAGCAATCAAAACTATGGCGGCCAACATTGAACAAACCACACTCTGCTTTCTTTGATTAAATAATAATGGTGATATTTTATGAAGGTTATTCTTTTAAAAATTTATTCTGAATTTGAGGACTTTTGTATTAAATGCTCTTAAACCTCAAAAAGTGATTAAAATGAAATTGG
Source organism: Mirza zaza (assembly GCA_008750895.1). NCBI lineage: Eukaryota > Metazoa > Chordata > Mammalia > Primates > Cheirogaleidae > Mirza > Mirza zaza. The sequence goes on along the minus strand of VSMD01004154.1, from coordinate 49,780 downwards.
AACTAGAAACTTAACATTTTCCCTTAATTCTAAAAGAAATAATTTTATAGTTTTCTTTGTGGTGATAACTGCATTTTTTTATAGAATGAAAAATTGAGAATTTTGATCATGGCATATTTTGATTTTGTGTGAAAATTTATATTTCTTCATGAATATTGAACAGCTAAGGCCTTATGCAAAAGTAATATAAACATGGGTGTGTTCAACTGAAATCTTTTGCAAGTTGAAATGTGTTATAATTGTAAAAACTAATCTTTTATGTCTGAAAATTATATGACTCTATGGGAAAGTTTTCACTTGAAATATCTGAGCACAACTTAAATAGATGCTATCTGACACATATTCCCAAATAACTATTTATTAATTTAATTGTTTTATCATTTTATACTCCGATAATCTTTTTCTAACATTCTTAATTGGCTCTTGGAATTTTCTAATTTTACAGCCTTATAGTAATGAATATTTATATTTATCTAATATTCCCATAGAGACAGTAAATTCTAATTTTTGATCTTTAGGCAAAATTGTAAAAGCTCCTATAATATTTACTATATCCTTCTTTAAGGAATTCTAAGACCCTAGCTGTCCTCCTTAAATTGTTAAAAATCCTCCTAGAGGAGGATTTTGACTGGCCCTGAGTTAAGACAGCATTAATGAGAGAATACTTGGCTTTTACATCCCATATACTTTAAATCATTTAGCAGCTCCTTATCTCCCGCTCACAGTGGCTCTCAAGGCTTGATGTGCATAAGAACCTGGGAAGCTTGTTGCCAACAGAGATTTCTGGACTCTAGTCTCGAGGTTGTAGATTCGGTGGTTCTGCATGTGTTATGAGCTCCACAGGTGATTCTGATGCAGTTTGCCTTTTGAGAAGCTCGGAGCAGCTTGGGGTTCAAGCCAGCACCTCCACAATCCGGCTCTGCCTTTCTCTCCAGTTTCTCACCACTCCTTATCCCACAACTTATGCTTCCAGGCTTGGGTTTGAGCCTGGCAAGTTTGATGCACCCTTGAGGAATCCAGATGGATGTGTCAGTAGAAAAGTGGCTATCCAGGGTTCTGGAATTCAGTAGAGGAGCTGCAAGCATAAAACTGAGCGCCAGTACATGGGGCTTGGTGCTTGATACCAGGAGAATGGAGAGAAAACGTGGAAAGTTAGATGAGAATTATCATGTCAATTATCCTTATTTTTCTGGGTACAATCTTTGGTGTAAGGTTATGACAATTTCGCCAAAAAGGATGGGAACTGATGGCTTCTAAAGTCTTCATCTGTGAATGGGCTCTTTCTGGACATGTTCTTATGGACAATTCATATAATTCTTACCCAAAGTTTAATTTTTTTTTTTTTTTTGAGACAGGATCTCGCTCTGTTAACCAGGCTGGAGTGCTCTGGTACGATCATAGCTCACTGCAGCCTCAAACTCCTGGGCTCAAGAGATCCTCCTGCCTCAGCCTACCGTGTAGCTGGGACTACAGGTGGGCTCCACCAAGCCGGGCTAATTTTTTCTATTTTTTGTAGAAGCGGGATCTCACTATGTGGTTCAAGATGGTCTTGAACTTCTGGCCTCAAGCGATCCTCATGCCTTGGCCTCCCAAAGTGCTAGGATTACAGGCGTGAGCAACTGCTCCCAGCCAAAAGTTTGAACTTTTAAAGCCAGTTTCCATCGTGCTTAGATCACATTGGTCTAGCATCCCAGCTGAGCCTTAATGCAGAATGAGAGTTGGGAGCCAGTGACTTCCTTTCCCATTGCCCAGGCATCTATGTCTATGAGCTTAATTTAGAACCTTGGATTTTTGGCGGCTTGGGAGGTTTCTTGGATGAAAGAAGAGGATAGAAGTTGGTGTGTGCATGGAGTTGGGAGGGAAATGGGGAAGTTAAGCATATTCTTGTTCTGGCCTGAAAATCTAGACTTGACTAACCATAGGAAGGGAAGTCTCTTTTGCACAAGGGACCATGTGGGACACGGGCACCAGCTGTGCTGCCTCCGAGGCCTGGATGATAAACTGCATGATCTTAGATTAAATGTTTAAATTTCCAGAGCGATGGATAGACTGCATATCTGTCCTCCAAGATGTTTTCCTCTTTCCAGATCTGACCCCACCTCCCTACCTGGAATATTTCTTCCCAGAACTGGACTGGGTAGCTCTGGCTCTTGACATATAACCCCACCTGCCTTACTGCAGTCACCCCAATTCTTAGATCTTCTCCCAGCCCTATCCTAACACCAATCCCTCTTCCGAAGCCATGTGTACTTTCCTCGCTTCCAGAGACTCTTCCCTGTCGCAGGACAGAGTTCAAAGTTGTCAGTACCTGATCTCCTGCAGATTCTTGGTGATTTGGTCCCCATTCCCTTCTGACAGCAGTGCCTGAGAAGGCCATGCTCTGGACCTTTTATCCAGGGGAGAAATGTGCTTTCAGTTTCAGACTGGATTTGCAAGGGAGATAGGATAGTTTGTAAGCTAGTTAATTGTGTTTTGATGTTGTACCATTTTCTTTTCCTGTCTCAAGAAAAGGGTTGGGGCTTTTTTTTTTTTTTTTTTTTTTTTTGAGACAGAGTCTCATTCGGTTGCCCTGGCTAGAGTGCTGTGGTGTCAGCCTATCTCACAGCAACCTCAAACTCTTGGGCTCAAGCAATCCCCCTGCCTCAGCCTCCCCAGTAGCTGGGACTACAGGCATGTACCACCATGCTCGGCTAATTTTTTCTATATATTTTTAGTTGGCCAATTAATTTCTTTCCATTTTTAGTAGAGATGAGGCTTGCTTTTGCTCAGCCTGGTTTCGAACTCCTGACCTTGAGCGATCCTCTTGCCTTGGCCTCCCAGAGTGCTAGGATAACAGGCGTGAGCCACCGCACCCAGCCAAGGGTCGGGACTTTCATGTTTTCTCTCCATTGGATTGGTGTGTGTGTGTGTGTGTGTGTGTGTGTGTGTGTGTATTGTGGCTTGCAGGTAGATCCTGAAAAAAGCAGAAGTTGCCGATAGATCCCTTTTCCCCAAACACTGGATTAGGTCAAGGAGAAGAGTACAGAGATGAGTGCTTTTGAGGATCATTTTTGCATCTTTCATCACTCTTTGGTATGAATCCAACATTTGTCTACAATTTGTTCATGAACGGGCTAAAGCATATAACCAAACTGATTGTTGATTTTGTACAGCATTTCCTTTGGGTATTACCAGCTCCTCTTGGTCTTAGATCCAAGTGATGAATCAATTGGTTTCCTCGGTAACTGGACTCAGACACTAGGTGACTTTTAGACAGGAAATACAACAGACCAGGCTGCCAGAAATCTAAAATCTCTTATTCCATCATACACAGAAAAAGAAGGCTCAACCAAAATAATACTTGGAGACGTTCTGTGGTACCTAACTTTTGTAGCTGAACTTAAACAGAAATAGAGCTTGGAAGACTCTGACTTTGCCAGAGTTGGATAAAATGACGAATTAATAAAATAAAATAAAATAAAATAAAATAAAATAAAATAAAATAAAATGTAATAGAAACAAATTTTAAAAAAGAGAAAACATTGGAAGAGGACAAGGGCATAGTCTCCTTGTGTATATTTGGAGGCAAGTCATTTTTTCTGATCTTACAAGTAAGAAATCTAACCTTTGTTTTGCTCTAGATCTTTCTAATACTCTTGGTGCTGAACTATTCTTAATGAGTGGTGCCAAAAATGTTACAACACATGCTATAACCCCATTGGGGTATTTTGGACAAAAACATATTATTGGGTGGCCCCAATATTTGGTATTTGATTAAAGACAGAAAGCCTACTGACTATATAAAGGTGGGGAAATGCAAGTCTGAACTTTAGTAAGGAAAGACTTTATTAAAGGAGACTACTTCAATGGGGAGATGCTCAAAGCCTAAGCCAGAAACCTCTCAGAGACGGGGTAAGCAAGCAAAGCTTTCATATGCCAGAGCCATGGGATAAGTGGCTATGGAAAGAGGAAAAGGGGTGCTCAAAATGCTAGGGGGTTGTTTTAGAACTTAACAAACTGCACCAAACATTGCAATGACCAGTAATGGGAGGCACCCAATGTTGTTTGTTGGAAATTTTTATAAGAAATTTCAGACTGGACTTTGAAAAGTCTCTTGAGGCTAAGAAGCCGAGCCAAAAATTTACCATCAGGTTTCACTTGCAGAATCTATTGATTTGGGTGAATTCCTCTTTTGTTGACATTCCCCAAATATTTGACAGTTCCTAAGCCTACCAGGAAATGACTTTTCTTACTCATCTGTAAGGCTGGGAACCCGTAAGCCAGGTACCAGGCTAATTTTCCCAAGAAGGACTTGTCAGCAATGGTTTCCTAAAGTTATTCTTAGCTCCTTTAAAATGTCTGGTCATACGTAATTAAATAAGTATAATTTTCAAAAATGACATTCCAGGCAAGGCAATGTTTAAATTTTATTCTGTTAACAAAAACAAACTCTAAGCAAATAACTATATTGCTATGAAAGTAAGAATACTTATAAGAGTTTCTAAATTCTGCAGGGTTCAAGCAGGGAGAAAAAGATAAATGTTTCATTTCTGTTCACAAAAGTACAGCCTACTAAATTGTTAAGATTTATAGACAGTTTAAGAAAAAGTTTCTTATATCCAGAAAATAGAACCCTAATGCATCAGTGATATTCCAAACAAAACCCATAATTACCCTACATTGGTTGATTCAGCCCTGTAATTCATTCTTGGTCCACTCAATCTTGGGTTTACAGTCTCATGAACACATCTACTTCTCTATAAGAGTTCTAGAGATCCTGGCACAAGTATGGTTTTAAAGTTATTTAGGCAATGCCATCAGAAGCACCAGTACCTAAGAGCATCTGGCCTAGTCCTTTCCACAGACCTTTGAAGTCATCATTTTTGTTGAAGACAAAGCACCCTGGCCCATGGCTGATTTGCAAGCACTTTCAGGGAGAATCAGAGTAAACAAACAAAGGAACAAAATCTATCTGTATGACAAAAGATTTTAAATGTCTGTGGTTAACTTATTACTGATCATTTTCAAAAGTGAAAAATTTATTGAGAGTTAATCACAAAAAGATTGCAACTGGCCGGGCTGGGTGGCTGACGCCTATAATCCTAGCACTCTGGGAGGCCGAGGCGGGAGGATCCCTCAAGGTCAGGAGTTCGAAACCAGCCTGAGCAAGAGAGAGACCCCGTCTCTACTAAAAAAAAAAAAAATAGAAAGAAATTAGCTGAACAACTAAAATATATATATATATATATATATATAAACATTCAGCCTGTTTACAATTACCTTTCTTAGCCTCAGTGGTTGCTCTTGGGGTCCCTGAGCCACTCAAGAACCCCTGAATAAATTTTCTGGGAGAAATATTTTTCTGCCTCTTTGTACCAAACAGCATTAGCAGATCATTGCCTGGGGAAGATCTTGAGCCAAGGGACTGAAAATCCCTTTGCAGAATGAGCCAGTTTGAGAAAATCCCAAGTTCTCCCAAAGAGGCCACTGAAGCTCTAAGTTGTTTTTTTAGTAAAATTTTGTCATTTGGGGAGAATTGGATGGAAATAGAACTATGATGATGGAGCACGTACTCCTTGAGGGAGATGTCTGGCAGGTGGGGGTGGGGGAGAGCAGTTAGATTGAGGGTCTCCCATGATGACAAAATGGATACCTGTTGGTGTTAGGGACACTGGGACTTTAACCTAAGGTGTGATTTCCCTGGAAAGAGTTGGGACCTTTAATTCCACTCAGAAAGACAGAAGAAGATAGAGAAATGGAAGAACAGGAAGAAGAAGACAAAAAGAAGGGAAAAATAAAGTCAAGTCCTTCTGTGCTACAATAGGCAATATTGGAGTGCTGGATTAGGTGGGCACTGTGACCCATTGCCTTGGATTCTGATTTCTTCAGCCAGGAGACACAAAGCATCCAAGAAGCTGGCATGAATATCTGGATAAAGACGCTGGGGCCATCTGACTCATGGCACCATTGTTGCCAAGGAAAAGAACTGTAAGTCTGAATAGTAGTGAGACTTTATCAAGGGGACCATTACAACAGGGAGATGCTCAAAGCCTAAAGCAGAAACATCTCAGGTAAGATTGGGCAGGCAAAGCTTTCTATGCAGACTTTGTGGGGGTGGTGGCTGTGGAAGGAGAAAGGAGGGTACAAAAAACTGTTGGGAGAGGGGGTGTCTTGAAACTTAACAAACTGCATCAAGCATTGCAATAATGGGTAAGTCAAGGCAGCTGTGTTGTTTGTGGTCAGGCAAATGAAGTGGGGCCCGGGGCTGAGGTGGAGCGAATGAGTTAGGGCGTGGGACGTTCACAGCCAGTTCAGGTCAATCCTAGTCTGTCCTAGTGCACCCAGGCCAAACTTATGTCAAGCACTAAGGTTGATCAGCCTTGTCAGCTACTAGTTGTCAGCTTCTCCCTATAGAAACTTACCCTAGTAAACTGGTGCCCACTTTCAGGATAGTCTCATACATCACCCGGTGACCACTTAAGCCCATCAGATTCCCCTCTATGAAAAAGTGATCATTATGCAACTTAATTTAAGAAAGAAAACCAGGTGCAGTGGCTCACACCTGTAATCCTAGCATTCTGGGAGGCCAAAGTGGGAGGATTTCTTGAGCTCAGGAATTTGAGACCAGCCTGAACAAGAGTGAGACCCCATCTCTACTAAAAATAGAAAAATTAGGTGGGCGTCGTGGTGTGTGCCTATAGTCCCAACTACTCGGGAGACTGGAGGATAGTTTGAGCCCAGGAGTTTGAGGTTGTTGTGAGCTATGATGATGCCATGGCACTCTATTCAGGGCAATGGAGTAAGACTCTGTCTCAAAAAAATATATATATAAAATACATACATAAAAAATTTTTTAAAAAAACAAGGAAGAAAACTGGGCCTTGTTTTGAAAACCTAACCACCCAAAGGGAAGTCTGGATTGCTTTTTTCTCTCCTGAGGCGGCTTCACTTTATGCTTTATAGGAGGCCTGGAAAGTAGGGAGAGTCCTACATACCAACTCAAGTGAGTTAGACAATGCTACCAAGACTGCAGAGCTTCTCTCTCAAGAGATTCACGAAATTGAATAGGCAGCGGTTCAGAATAGAGCCACCCTAGCTGTAACAGCGGTGTCCTGGGAGCAGGAGCATGCTGGCTTTACCCGAGGGGAAGCCTGCTGTGCATATATCCTTGCATATAAATCCTACTGGGATTTGGGAAGCAAACAAAGAAATCAGAAAATTAGATAATTTAGCTAACAACTCCATACCTGGTTCTGCAAGTTCCTCAGTTTGGGATGGGATCTATTCTCTTGGTTTAGTCAGGGCACTTTGGACTCCTGGTTGAGTGGCTAGCTACAAACACGGACTGTACGCCTTCTCTTGGTCTTTGTCTGCGTTGCAGCATTCAGATGTGTGATCTCCAGAGTCCCCAATGCTGCTTTGCAGTAGCTGTCCCATCACGTGATCTAAGAAATGATCATCTGGGAAAAAGAACAGGAAACTCTGACACTTAACAGAGGTCAAAACAACACTCCTGGAAATTTGGTATGTAACTGGGACACCTCAAAGGGTGGTGAAGATCTGTATTGGTCACACCTCCAATGTATCAATGGTCTGTCTTTCAGCTCAGGCCGAAGAATGTCCAAAAGAGGGGACACTAAGAACCAAAGCCACCTATATCCACACAGCATACTGCCTACATTAATATAACTTTACAATTCCCCTGTGATTACCAGCGTAACTTTACTATTGCAGGAAACTCTGGTCCAGGAAGATAAAAATTATGAATAAAGATATAGTATTATTAATTCCAGGAACTTCCTGAAACACCCATCTGCTCTCAGAAAAGCATCAAACAACAGTTTATACTCCAAGACTCTGTGAACCCTTTGCCTCAAAACCCTCAGTTTGCTACGTTCACTGGTTTACTCCTGGTATGTCATGATTCTTACCCAATCCTAACCAAGTCCCTGTCTTACCTAGACTAGACTTCAAAGTCTCAGAAAGTGTCCAGGTCCCAACTTTGCCATTCCTCCTCTAAGACACTATCAAGACCCTGTCAAGATGGTTTTCTCTCTTACCACCATAAGCATTAAACAGCTTTGTTTTGACAAGGCCATAATTGAAAATCCAATGAATTTTGCTGTTTAAAATACGAAAGTCTGCATAGCAAAATGCCAAAAGCAAAGAAAAAAAAGTCAGATAAAAATGGATAAAGTAATCCATAGAACATATAAATATATATAAACTATATAAGTGTGTGCCTGTATATGGTAGTCCTCTCTTATCCACAGGAGATACATTCTAAGACCCCCAGTGGATGCCTGAAATCATGGATAGCACTGAACCCTATATATACTACGTTTTTTCCTGTACATACATGTAGAGATTGTCCAGTGTCTCTACCAGTGTTACAACGAAGAATGCTCCAGACCACAATCTCAGGCTGAAGGAGGAGGAGAGACTCTTTTCCTTTCAAGGAGCTCCTGCACCTCTCCAAACCTCTGTATTTACTGCAGAGAAAGGCATGCAAGGTCAAAGCAAAGAACATGCAGATAGAATGTTTGGAAAGAACATATATATAAAAATCTCTGGTGCCAGTAAATGCATTAGTCTAAAGAAATCTAGTTAGTGATATGCAACATATCCATATTTATCTTGGGATTCCTTGTGACTCCTTAAGGTTATAAAGAAAAGGGCAGGGACCCAACATCAGTCACACTCCCACGCATTCCAAGCCTGCTGCATGCAGCTGGCTGATAAGCGTTCGTATCCCAAATCCTGTTTGCAGGACTGCCAGATTTCCACCTTCTCACAGTCCGTTTACCCAGGCCTTTATGCCTTTTCTTTTTGTTTTGTTTTGTTTTGTTTTGTTTTTGTGAGACAGAGTCTTGTTTTGTTGCCCAGGCTAGAGTGAATGCCCTGGTGTCAGCCTAGCTCACAGCAACCTCAAACTCCTGGGCTCATGCAATCCTCCTGCCTCAGCCTCCCGAGTAGCTGGGACTACAGGCATGTGCCACCATGCCCGGCTAATTTTTTTCTATATATATTAGTTGGCCAATTAATTTCTTTCTATTATATAGTAGAGACGGGGTCTCACTCTTGCTCAGGCTGGTTTTGAACTCCTGACCTCGAGCAATCCGCCCGCCTCGGCCTCTCGGAGTGCTAGGATTACAGGCGTGAGCCACCGTGCCCGGCCCTTTATGCCTTTTCTAATATCCTCTACACATGCATACCTATGATAAAGTTTAATTTAAAAATTAGACACAGTAAGAGATTAACAATAATAACTAGTATAAAATGGAACAATTATAATAATATACTATAATAAAAGTTATATGAATATGATCTCTTTCTTTCTCAAAATATCTGACTGTGCTGTAGTCACCTATTTTTGAACCATGATTGACAGGGGTAACTGAAACTGCAGAAAGCAAAACTGTAGATAAGGGGGGACCACTGTACAACAAATTGGAAAGGAATTATTCAAAATAATTCTCTGAATGTTGGTGAAAATAGTGGAAGTGGGAGTCTGTGACATTTTAGTTAAGGAACTGCTCCCATTTTCTGTACCTCGTCTCCATGGTGCAGTTCTGTCCCAGGTGGGAGGGACAGTCCATGAGGACTGCTGCTCTGTCTGAAGGAGCTGATTTTATTTGGAGCACATGTGGAAACTCATGCCCAGTGGCACTGTCAAAAATAATGGAGCTTTCAGTGGCAATCAACTGGGGAAAGCTAAAATCACAGAGACTCTAATTGAGGCAAACAAAAAACCACCAGACCAGCCAGAAATTTAGTAGAGATACCTAAGGAGATAGGTAAAGATGACCCTGTTAAAATCACATTTGTCTCCACTGATTCAGAAAGCTGTGCACATGTGCAAGGCTGTACTAGCTCAGGAAAGATCAGAAAGGACTCCTGCAAAATACTGGACCCTGAATGAATATGGAGCAAACTTGTAAACTCACTGAATTGTGAAAGTATTCCCTAAGCTGACACAGATTCAACTGCTAACGGTGGAAGTCTTACTGGCTCTAAGTATTTAAGCATAACCTCTGACCTATCACTGGCTGATCGCTGAGCCATGCTGACCTGGAGCAATCCTGAGGAAGCCAGACTCGAAAATAAAAACAAGAGGAAGAAACTGAACTGTGGCATCAGAGGCTGCACACTGCAGGGAGAACAGATCCCATAGAATTAGTCCAGCATCTACAGCAACCCCAAGGGAAGGGTATCAAAATCCATAGTTGCTAAAATATGTTACATAAAACGTCCAGTTTTACCAAAAATTATAAGCTACTAAAAGAATCAGGAAAATATGACCACATAGAGGGGGAAGAGCAGGCAATAGAAACTATCTTTGAAAGCATACAGATATTGGACTTAGCAGACAAAAATTTGAAAGCAAAATTTATATATAAATACTATAAATATGTTCAAAGAATGAAAGAAAACCTTGCCTAAAGAAGTAAAGTATGAGAACAATGTCTCACCAAACAGACAATATAAATAAAGAGATATAATTATTTTTTAAAAGAACTAACTAGAAATTCTGGAGTTGAAAAATACAATAACTGAAATGAAAACTTCTCTAGAGGGTCTCAACAGTATATTGGTGCTGGTAGAAGAAAGGATAAGTGAACTTGAAGACAGATCTATAGAAATTATCCAAATGGAAGAACAGAAAGGAAAAATGGTGAAGAAAAATGAATATTGCCTCAAAGAATTGTATATTGTATATTGTAATTGTAATTGTATATTGTATATTGCATATCATTAAACATATCAACACATGTATTATGGGAGTTCCAGAAGGGGTGAAGAGAGAGAAATGATCAGAAAAAAATATATTTGAAAAAGTTATGAGTGAAAAATCCCCCAACTTGGTGGAAAATATTAATCTACACATTCAGTAAGCTATGAGAATTCTAAGTAGGATAAATGATCGACACCTAAACACATTATAGCCAAACTACTGAAAGACAAAAAGAACATCTTGAAAGCAGCAAGAGAAAAGTGACTCATCACATACACATGAACCAGAATAAGATAAACAGCTGATTTCTCATCAGAAACAATGGAGGCAAAAAGGCAGTGGGATGACACATTCAAAATGCTGAAAGAAAAAAGAAATCTGTCAAACAAGAATCCTATACTCAGTATAACTATCCTTCCATAATAAATGAAAAATAAACTCCAAGATAAACATAAATTGAAATAATCTATTGTTAGGAGACCTACCTTACAAGAAAAATAGAAAAATTAGCCAGGTGTGGTGGTACCTGTCTGTAGTCCCAGCTACCTGGGAGGCTGAGGCAGGAGGATGGCTGGAGCCCAGGAGTTTGAGGTTTCAGTGAGCTATGATGATGCCACTGAATTTTAGCTGGGGCAACAGGGTGAGACAAGAAAGAAAGAAAGAAAGAGAGAAAGACAGAAAAAGAGAAAGAGAGAAAGGAAGGAAGGAAGGAAGGAAGGAAGGAAGGAAGGAAGGAAGGAAGGAAGGAAGGGAGGGAGGGAGGGAGGGAGGGAGGGAAGAGGGGAGGGAGGGGGGGAGGGGAGGGGAGGGGAGGGGAGGGAAGAAAGAGAATGCAACCAAATATTAGCCACCTAAGGAAAGAAAAGGGAAAGCAGTTATCTATTGGGTCCTGTCCACCATTGGTCAAAAGTTCCTGCACATCTGCACAGGGCATTAACTTCCCTGCGCTTTTGAGTGTCACATGCGTAAGTATGTGGTTTGCACAGCATGGTAACAGTCAAGCTTTGGGCAGGAAGCCACAGCATGGGCTGGAGGTATAGTGCTTCAGATCCTCTCACACTCTCTGTTAGATCCAATCCATCATAGGGTCTTTGCAGCTGCCATCTCTGCAAAGGTTTAGCACAAGAGGATTAGGGAAAGAGCTATAATTCCTGCTGCTGCAGCTGGTCTCAAAGCCATAATTGATATTTATCATCTCCCTATCACACCCAACAATACAGTGTGATAATTATTGCTTTATACAATCTTTATACAATTGCTTTATACAATCTATGTATTTTAGAGAAGCTAAAAGAAGGAGTAAATATATTTATATAGGCTTTTATATTAAGCTACGTGTTTATTATTTCCAGTACTCTTCATTTTCTTTCTTTGAGTTTAAGTTATCGTCTAGAGTCATTTCCTTACTCAAATGTAGCTTCACTGTCTCCCCCCTCCTTTATGCTGTTATTGTTACATATATTACATTTTTATATGTTATAAGTCTAACAATACAATTTTATATTATTTTATGCAATTGTCCTTTAAATCATTAAGGGAAGAAAAAAGAAATATATATTTATAATACTTTTTATAATTACCTATATAATTATCTTTATTGGTTCTTTTTATTTCTTTTTAAAACATTTTTAGGCTGGGCACAGTGGCTCACACCTGTAATCCTAGCATTTTGGGAAGCTGAGGCAGGAGGGTTGCTTGAGCTCAGAAGTTCAAGACCAGCTTGAACAAGAGCAAGACCTCACCTCTACAAAAAATAGACAAATTAGCCGAGCGGAGTGTCAAGTACCTATGGTCCCAGCACCGGGGGGACTGAGGCAAGAGGATCGCTTGAGCCCAGGAGTTCAAGGTTGCAGTGAGCTACGGTGACACCACTGTATTCTAGCCAGGGTAACAGAGCAAGACTTTGTCTCAAAAAAAAAAAAAAAGAAAATATATATATATATACCTCAAAAAATGTATATACATATATATATATTAGCAGTTTTAGGTTTATAAAAAAATCAAGTGGAAGGTACAGAGATTTCCTATATAGCCCTTTCCCCACAGACCCATAGCTTTCCCCATTATCAATGTCCTCCACCAAAGGGGTACATTTATCACAACTGATGAACCATATTGACACATCATTATCATCCACAGCCCATAGTTTACATTTCAGTTCGCTCTTCACGTATGTTCTATGGGTTTGGATAAATGCATGATGACATGTACCCGCCATTATACTACCATGCAGATAGATTCACGGCCTTAACAATCCTCTGTGCTTCGCCTATTCAGTCCTGCTCCCCGTCATCCTCGGCATCCACCCCTCATTTTACTGTCTCCACAGTTTTGCCTTTTCCAGAGTGTCACAGAGTTGAGTCATAGAGTGTGTAGCCTTTTCAGATAGGCTTCTTTCACTTAGTAATATGCATTTAAGTTTTGTCCATGCCTTTTTGTGGCTTGATAGCTCATTTCTTTTTTGCTGAATAATATTTCATAGTCTGGATGTACCACAGTTTCTTTCATGCACCTACTGAAGGACATGTTGGTTGCTTCCAAGTTTTGGTAATTATGAATAAAGTTGTCATAGATAACCATGTGCAGTCAGGTTTTAGATTTCTTCCTGGTTCAATCTTGGCAAGTTGTATGCATCTAGGAATTTATCCATTTCTTTTAGGTTTTCCAATTTATTGGCATAGAGTTGCTCATTGTTTTATATAACATCTTGTTTTATCTTGGTCATTCTCTTTAAAAGTTTTACAAAATTTATATATAATAGTTGTACATATTTTGGAGGTACGTATGATATTTTGATACATGTACACAATGTGATATCTGCCAATCAAGGAGGATATCTGTCACCTCAAGCATTTATCTTTTCTTTGTGTTAGGAATGTTACAATTCTTTTCTTCTAGCTATTTTGAAATATATGATAAATTATTGTCCACTATAACTTTCCTATTGTACTATCAAATACTAGAACTTATTTCCTTTATCTAACTGTGTTTTTGTTCCCCTTAACCAACCTCATCTCCTCTTTCCTTCCCAGCCTCTGATAACCACCATTCTATTCTCTACCTCCAGGAGATCCACTTTTTCAGCTCCCATATATACGTGATATTTGTATTTCTGTGCTTGGCTTATTTCACTTAACGTGATAACCTCCAGTTCCATCCATGGTGCTGCAGAAGACTTCATTCTTTTTTTTATAGACAAATAGTATTATACCACATTTTCTTTATCCATTCATCTGATGATGGACACTTAGGTTGATTCCAGAAATGTCTGATTATCTGTTTATATTTAAGAATAAGGACATAAGAACCTGACTCGGGAGCTCTGGGTACATGTACTGGGCCTACTTATTTGCACTTTACCTCAAGGTGAACCAGTAGCCAGCTGGCCAAATGCAGACATCTTTTCCTCATGTCAATGCACATTAATTGTTGTTCCTGGTCCTCAACTTCCTTGTTCTGGAAAAATGAGGAGATTTTTGCCACAGGAGAGGGGTTGGGTCAAAGAGTGCCTTCTTCAAATGGAATAGATGTAATTTCAGTCGGATAAGGCCCAGCACATGACCAGGGCTCAGGTATTTTGGGGGAATCCTGTGAACTACACTGCATCATATCACTTCCATTACTCTCATGCATTGACGAGAATCTTAATCTGTGGTCTTGCTCTCTCAAAGCTACCCATCAGAACAGGGTGGCTTACAGGTTTTGGCTTACTTCTTCCAAGATTTAGTCTTAGAAATGAGAGTCTGTCATGAGCTCAATGCACATAATCACAGATAAAAGTTTGGAAAATATCCTCTACCTTAAGGAATTCAGAGATTTGCCTGGGAAGGGCCCTTTTCAGTATTCTGCCTGTTGCACGGTTGATACTCGATTAATGTTTCTATTATTAATTACTGTTGGGCTGGAGTTGCTTAAATAACCCTTCTTAATGATTGAGATTCATTCTAGAAACTGGAATTGTATTTTTTTTTTTTTTTGAGACAGAATCTCACTTTGTTGCCCAGGCTAGAGTGAGTGCCATGGTGTCAGCCTAGCTCAAAGCAAGCTCAAACTCCTGGGCTCAAGCAATCCTCCTGCCTCAGCCTCCCGAGTAGCTGGGACTACAAGCCTGCACCACCATGCCCGGCTAATTTGTTCTATACATATTAGTTGGCCAATTAATTTGTTTCTATTTATGGTAGAGATGGGGTCTCGCTGTTGCTCAGGCTGGTTTGGAACTCCTGACCCTGAGCAATCCGCCCACCTCAGCCTCCCAGAGTGCTAGGATTACAGGTGTGAGTATTTATTATGCAGATAACATTAAGTAAACTGTAGGGGGAGAGTATCTGTAGAGGTTAAAAGATAGGTAGAGCATCTTGTTGAATATTTAGAAGAGAGAAAAGGTAATGAGTACAAACCTAGCACACTTCTCAATCTCTCTGACCCTGGCTGTCAAATGATAGAGAACAGGACTGCACAAAATGTTTATAAAGCATTCTTTTTTTTTTTTTGAGATGGAGGATGGAGTCTTGCTCTGTCACCTGGGCTAGAGTGCCATGGCATCAGCCTAACCCCAGCAACCTCAAACTCCTGGGCTCAAGTGATTCTCCTTCCTCAACCTTCTGAATAGCTGTATTACAGGCACATGCCACCACACCCAGCTAAGTTTTCTGTTTTTAATAGAGACAGGGTCTCCCTGTTGCTGAGGCTGGTCTCAAACTCCTGACCTCAAACGATCCTTCCACCTTGGCCTCCCAGAGTGCTAGGATTACAGGCATGAGCCTATAGAGTGTTCTTTATAAAAGTAATAAAAATCAGAAACAGCAAAAATGTCTAAAACCAGAGAAACAGTATTAAAGTGATGGCTTTGCAAAAAAAAAAAACCAATGCACCTATATTTATATGTAGAAATTAAGACTATTAACATGAGAAAATAAAAATAGTTTTTGCACTGGGATGCTTGGACTCATGAGTGACATTTAAATTTTCTTTTTTTAAAAAAAAATCATATTCTGAGTTGCTTCTTTCATAAATACTGAAAGCTTTGCCTTTATCTCTCCCACCCTTTTGCAAACTTTTTGACAGGTACACAGCCAGAAAACCATAACTCCAAACAGCAGACGGAAACCACACGAAGTGGGTTTTGGCTCATTTGAGGTTTGGCTGTATGCTCTGAGCTGTGGGTAGAATGACATTTATTCTGAGCTCTTCTTTTCTGTCCCCAACTTCATTCTTCTAATCAAGTGAAATTAGTATAGAGTGTTTCCACACTACAAAGGGAAATATTATCTTGGTTTCTGACCTGGGAGTCTGCTAGTTTGGTCAGCTAAGAGGAGAAGTTCCTCAGGGGACTTGGGAATGGACACTTTGTGGAACTTTGGTTCTCTTCTCCTTCTGTCTCTTCCCAAGTACCACCCTTCCCTTCTTTCAGCTATAGAAAGAAGGCAAATCCTGGCCCTTTACTCTTCCACATAAATTTTAAAAGCATCTTGGCCGTATGCATATGGGTCACGCCTGTAATCCTAGCACTCTGGGAGGCCGAGGCGGGAGGATTGCTTGAGTTCAGGAGTTGGAGACCAGCATGAGCAGGCGTGAGACCCCATCTCTACTAAAAGTAGAAAAAATTAGCTGGTCAACTAAAAATAGAAACAAAAAATTAGCCGGTCGTGGTGGCTCGCACCTGTAGTCCTAGCTACTCGGGAGTCTGAGGCAGGAGGATCGCATGAGCCCAGGAGTTTGAGGTTGTGGTGAGCTAAGCTGATGCCATGGTACTCTAGCCCAGGCAACAAAGCGACACTCTGTCTCAAAATAAATAAGCAAATAAATAAATAAATAAATAAAAGCATCTTATCAGGTTCTATGAAAACTCTGTTGGGATATTTATTAGAATCACATCAGACTCGCAGATCAATTTGGGGAGAATTGACATCTTTACAATTTTCTCTGTGGAGGTCTTGAAGACTGTCTGTGAGATTTATTCCTAGGAACTTGATATTCTTTGATATGCCTGGATTATTTTCAATTTCAATTGTATTTTATAGCTGTTTGTTGCTGGTATATAGAAATCCAACTGACTTTGTAATCTTATATCTACAATCAGCTATAAATATTTCTTATAATTTATTTGTACATTGTTTGGGCTTGTTACTTTCAAAAACTGGCATTTTTATGTCATTATTTCCAATACTTTGTAGCTAATGTCATTTTTGTTTATTGTATTGTACTGGCTAGAATCTCCAATACCATATTAAATAAAAGTGGTGATAGTGAGCATTCTGTGTACCTTTCCTGACTTCAGAGGAACGCTTCCAGTTTCCCCATTTAAGATGAGGTTTCTCTGTTTTTTTCAAATAGATTCTCTTTATTAGGTTTCAGATTTTCTCTTCTATTCTTAATTTTCCATAAGTACTTATGATTGAGAGTTGAACTTTAGCAAAGGATTTTTCTGTAACAATTGACATTATAATATGATTTTTTCTCTTTTAATCAGTTAATACAATGACTTACAGTTGTGGATTTACTAATATTAAACCAGCTTTGCATAGCTGGGTTAAATTCAACTAAGCAATGGTGTGATTGCTTTTTTATATACTTGTAGATTAGATTTGCTAATATTTTAAGGATCTTTTTATATCCATATTCATGAATGGAGTGGTCCCATAATTTTCCTTTTTTTGACATGTCTTTGTCTGATTTGGTATACTGTGACTATATCAGTCAGGGTTTCCAGAGAAACAGAACCAGTAAGATTTGTGCATATATATGGGTAGATTTATTACAAGGAATTTGGCTCATACGATTATGGCAGTGGATAAGTCCTAAGATCTGCAGGGTGAGCTGGCCAGCTGGAGACCCAAGATAGCCAATGGTTTGGTTTCAGTCTGAGTCTGAAGGCCTGAGAACTGGGATGGTATAGTTCCTGTCTGAGCTGGCAGGCTCAAGACCCAGGAAGAGCCAATGCTTCACTTCAAGTCAAGATGCAGGAAAAACCTGATGTCCCAGCTCAAAGGCAGCCAGGCAGGAAAGAATTGTCTCTGACTTGGGGGAGGATCAATTCTTTTGTTCTATCCAGGGCTTCAACTGATTGGATAAGGCCCACCCTCAGTAGGGAGGGCAATCCACTTTACTCAGTCTATCAGTTTAAATGTTAATCTCATCCGGAAACACCCAGAATAATGTTTTGGCTTTTTTTTTCTTTGAGACAAGAGTCTCAGGCTAGAGTGCCATGCCGTCAGCCCAGCTCACAGTAACCTCAGACTCGTGGGCTCAAGCAATCCTCCTGCCTCAGCCTCCTGAGTAGCTGGAACTATAAGTGTGTACCACCATGCCCGGCTAAATTTTTTTCTATTTTTAGTATAGCCTGGGTCTCACTCTTGCTCAGGCTGGTCTCTGAACTCCTGACCTCAAGTGATCTTCCCTCCTCAACCTCCCAGAATGCTAGGATTACAGGCATAAGCCATTGTGACTGGCCCAGAATGTTTGACCAAATATCTGGGTACCCCATGGCACAGTCAAGTTGACACATAACATGAACTATCACAATGACTTATGCATCCATTCTGTTATTAATGGGCATTTGTTTACTTCCAGGATTTTGCTGCTATAACATTCTTGTACCTGAATCCTGGAAAATACCTAGGAATATAATTGCTTTGTCTTACGGTACATGAACACTAAACTTGATAAGATAATGGCAATATTCTGGCATTTTCCACTGATTACTTTTACATTGGCCATCATTTTTTTAATATCCAAGAGATAACTTGTTATTTTTTAAAAAATTATTACACTTTCTTAGAACAGTTCTTAATTTATAGAAAAACTGAGCACATAGTACAAAGAGTTCCCATATATCCTCTGCACAAAATTTCTCCTATTATGAACATCATATGCCAGTATGGTACATTTGTTACAATTAATGAACCAATAATGATACATTATTGTGAACTAAAAATCCATACTTTACTCAGATTTTCCTAATTTTTACCTAGTGACCTTTTTCTCTTTCAGGATCCTAACCACAATCCATTTAGTTTTGGTAAAAAAGTGTACTCTTGGCTGTGACACTTTTTCAGACTGTCATTGTTTTTTATTACTTCGAGAGCTTTTAGGAATACTGGTCAGCTGTGTTGCAGGATATCTCTGTCCCTCTCAGTCTCTGATAATTTTCTTTGCTCTGAAGACTACTTTATCTGATATTAATGTAGTCATTCCTGCTTTATTTTTATTAATATTTTCATGATATATATTTTTTCTATCCTTTCACTTTCAACCTACCTACATTGTTATATTTGAATTGAACTTTTTTATAGATAGCCTATAGTTGGGTAATGTTTCTTAATCTGGTCTGTTAATTTCTGTATTTGAATTGGTGTATTTAAATCATTTACACTTAAGGCATTTATTGATATGTTAGGGCTTCATTATTCTGCTTTATTTCTTCTTTTCTGTTTTTCTTTCTGTTCTTTTCTTCTCTACTTTCTTTTTCCTGCCTTCCCGTGGGTTACTTAAACATTTTTTAGAGCTGTTTTTATTTATCCACAGTGTTTTGAGTGTATATCTTTGCATAGCTTTTTTTAGTGGTTGCTGTAGAAATTACATGCATACATGCATACATATCTTACCACAGTCTACTGGTGTCATCATTTTACCAGTTCAAATGAAGTATAGAAATCTTATCTCCTTTTAAATCCATTTATTTTCCCATTAATAATATAGTTGTCCTAAACATTGCCTCTCTATGCAGTTAGGACCATATCAGACAATGTTAAAATTTTTACAACTATCAAACATAATTTAGAAAATTCAAGAGGAGAAGGCATGTTTGTATTTATTTATCCATATTTTTCCTTACCCTGTTTGGTCTTCCTTCATGCTATTACAAGCTTCCCTCTTTCACTGTTTCCTTTCTGTTTAGAGAGAGCCATTCTTTTAGGGTAGGTCTGTGGGAGATAAATTCTCTTTTTTTATGAAGGTCTTGATTTTTTCATCATTCTTGAATGATATTTTCACCAGATATAAGATTCTGGGTTGAGACTTCTTTTTTTTCAGCATTTGAAAAAGTGTTGCGCCATTTTCTTCTGGTCTGCATCATTTCTGATGAGAAATCTGTAGTATTATGAATTTTTCTTCCCCATAAGTAAGAAGTCATTTCTCTCTTACTGCTTTTAAGATTTTGTTGTCTTTAGTTTTCAGAAATTTGGCTTTAATGTGTCTTGACATGGATTTCCTTAGATTTATCCTGCATGGGGTAAATCAGCCACCATTTCTTGGAGTACATTTTAGCCCCACCCTCTTTTTTCTCTTGTGGGACTCAATGACATAAATGTTCCATCTTCGCTGCAGTCTCGCAGATCCCTAAGGCTATGTTAATTTTTTTTTCAGTCTATTTTCTCACTGCTGTTCAGATTGGGTAATTTCTGATGCTCTATTTTCCAGTTCACTGATTTTTTCTCTGTCTCCTCCATTCTGCTGTTGAGCCTTTCCACTGAGTGGTTTTATTTCAGTTATTGTGTGTTTCAATTTTAAAATTTCCACTTGATTCTTCTCTATGTCTTTCATCTCTTTGCTGAGACATTCTGTTTTTTCATTTGTTTCAAGTGTGTTCATAATTGTTCATTAAAGCATTTTTATGATACTGCTTTAAAATTTTTGTTGGGTAATTCGAATACCTCTGTCATCTTGCTGGTGGCATCTATGGATGGTCTTTATTTGATTCAATTTAGGATCTTCCTGGTTCTTGATTTGTGTTGTGATCCGAATGTTTGAGTCCAACAGATTCCTATGTTGAACCTCAGCCCCAGTATTGGTATTTGAAGATGGAGCCTTTGGGAGGTAATTAGGATTAGATGCAGTCATGAGGGTGGAACCCTGGTCTGATGGGGTTAGTGTCCTTATAATAAGACAGGAAAGAGCTTGCTGTGTCTCTCCTCTTGTAAGCACAGAGGAAAGACCATGTGAGGACCCAGCTAGAAGGTGGTCACATGCAAGCCAGGAAAAAGAGCTCTCACCAGGCACCAAATTGGAGACTTCCCAGCCTCCAGAACTGTGAGAAATAAATTTGTTGCTTAAGCTACCCCAATCTATGGTATTTTGTTATGGCAGTCTGAACAGACTAATATAGTATAACAAGTGATTTTCTATTTAAACTTGGAAATTTTAGGTATTATATTATAAGATATGAATGTTATTTAAATTTTCTGTTTTACTTGCTTTTTTTTTTTTAAGATGTCATCACTCCAGTAGGGGAAAAAAGGATGGTGCCAAGTCATTGTCACCAAATGGGGCTAGGAGTGCAAGTTTTCCACCCAGCCTCCGTTGGCACGTAAGCAGGAGTGCTCTTCCTTACTACCAGGTGGGAGTGAAAGTCTGGGCTTCTCACTGGTCTCCACTGACACTGCAGTTGGGGAGAGGACCTTGTTACCACCCAGCAGAGATGGGGGTCCCAGCTTTCTACTCGGTCTCCCGTGACATTAACCTGGTAGCAGGTTGGGGCACCTCATTAGTGTAGTATGGTATAAATCTACACTCCCCACTTGGCCTTTATAGGCATGGGTGCTGGAGGAATTACAGTTTTTTCTTTGGTGTTTGCCTGGAGTACAGAGTTATTGTCTAGAAGTTTTGTGTCTTTGTATGTTATCTCTCTCCTGATCCCTTGGCTGGAAAGAGTAGGCTTTTGTTGGGCCTTTTTTGTCTGTGCTTGCTGGCATTTCCTGCTGGCTTCTTCAGTCCAAGTCTGGGATATATGGAGCAAGAATAAAATCTAAGGAACTCATCACTATGTCATTCCTTCCATCCCAAAGTCCCTATCTGGTCTGCCTTCTTCTCTACATCTTTCAAAGTCCTTTTTTTATGCATATAATATCTAGGGATTTTAGTTGTACTTAGAAGGAGGAATAGGGAAAAGTACACTTCTTCTATCTTCACGGAAGTGGGATTCCCATGAATTGAGTTTTTAATTAAAATTATTTTATGATTTTATCTAGAAAGTCTATTTTTATTTTTTCAAGTAGCAGACTTGGTAATTCTCTATAGTTTCTTACTTCTTACACATGTTTTTTAAGCATTTCTGTTATTTATTTAAACTTAGGGGGCAAACTATTAAATTGGAACTAACCGATGAGCACACATGTGCACAGAGGGAAGTAAAACTCAATGGAAACCAAGCAGGGGTTAGGAGGGAAGAGGGGATGGGCAAAAACCTAATGGGTACGATGAACACTATCTGAGTGACAGGCACACTCATAACCATGACTCTTATAAAAGAGTCAAAAAAACCATGGACACTTATAAAAGTGATCCATGTAACCAAATATATTTGTACCCCCATAATACTTTGAAATAAAAAAAAACCCTTCTGGGTCATGTTATTACATAAACTCTGGTAATTCTATTACTGCAATTTCTTCTGAATACCTTTCTGCTAGTTCTTGCCTATCATACCTTTTTTTGTGTGTGGTTAATTATTTTTCATTATAAGGTGATTATTTTCCTTTGAATCTTATTTCTAAGATTTTTAAAAGGCTTTTTTTTTTTTTAGAGACAGGGTCTCATTATGTTGCCCAGGCTGGAGTGCAGTGGCTCTTCACAGGCGCGATCCCACTACTGATCAGGACGGGAGTTTTGACCTGCTCCGTTTCCGACCTGGGCCGGTTCACCCCTCCCTGGGCAACCTGATGGTCCCCCGCTCCCGGGAGGTCACCTTATTGATGCCGAACTTAGCGCGGACACCCGATCGGCATAGCGCACTACAGCCCAGAACTGGGCTCAAGCGATCCTCCTGTCTCAGCCTCCCGCCTCCCGAGTAGCTGGGACTACAGGCGCGCTCCGCCGCGTCCAGCTAAAAGGCTTTTTTATTGACATATAACTTATACTAGTAAAGTGCATAAATCTAAAACTCAAAGTATTTTTTACTTATGCGTACATCTGTGGAATATCACCCAGATTGACATAGAATATTTCTAGCACCCCAAAAGATTTCCTGTGCTTCCTCCCCATCAGTACTGATTCCAACAGTAACTTCTATTCTGATCTCCATCACCATACATTTGTTTTTCCTATTTTTGAATGTCATATAAATGGAATCATACACTATGTACTTTTTTTGTGTCTGACTTCTTTCATTTAACATTGTAATTAAGATTCACCCATGTTTTTCATGTATCATATTCCTAGCTCATTATTTCTCATTGCTGTTTAATGTTTCAAAAATATGATATATTCATATATGTTCATATTGATGCTATAAATATATGATTATTCATATATGATATTCCATATATAATATTTAAATATTCTGGTATGATCCCTTTATCAGATATGTCTGTTGCAGATATTTGCTTCCATCTATGACTTGCCTTTTTGTTCTCTTAATGGTGTCTTTTGATGAACAGAAGTTCTTAATTTTAATGAAATCCAATTTTTCAATCCTTTATATTCTGTCTAGGAAATCTTAATTCTACCTATATTCTCCTAGAACCTTTTTTTGTTAATTTTTTAAATTTTTAATTTTTTATTGAGACAGAGTCTCACTTTGTTGCCCAGGCTAGAGTGAGTGCTGTGACATCAGCCTAACTCACAGCAACCTCAAACTCCTGGGCTCAAACGATCCTACTGCCTCAGTCTCCTGAGTAGCTGGGACTATAGGCATGTGCCACCATGCCCAGTTAATTTTTTGTATACATGTTTTTAGCTGGTCAATTAATTTATTTCTATTTTTAGTAGTCTAGGGTCTCGCTCAGGCTGGTTTTGAACTCCCGACCTCGAGCAATCCGCCTGCCTCAGCCTCCCAGAGTGCTAGTATATTCCCCTAGAACCTTGATTGTTTTGTTTTAGCTTCCATATTTAAGTCTATGATCCATCCTAAATTAATTTTCAATGGCTGTGAGGAAGGGGTCAAGGTTCATTTATTCAACCTAGTTATCCCATCAACCCATTTGTTTAAAATAGCTCTGATAAGTTGGAATGAAGCCTCTGTCATAAACATGTGTGGGTCTGTTTCTGGGCTCTCTAGTCTATTTTTTAGGTTGATTTGTTCTTTTGTGCTGCTGCTGTTGTTCCCAGAGGAGCAATAGAGAGCTGTATAAAGGAAAAGTGGATAAAGTCCTCCCCGCCTCTTCTCTCTGCGGTAACCACGTTATCTCTCTGAGAGGCATTTGTCTTCCCTCCATGCTCTTGCAGCCACATGTGCTCACATGGACTGTGCATTTACAGACACATTTTTAACAACATGGGGAGATGCTTCCTTGTAAAACAAAGGGGCAGGATACACATTTTCATATAACAAACTGTGTAATAATAGTAATTAATAATTAATAGAAAGCACTTACCATGTACCAAGTGCTCTGCTAGGTGCTTTACATATATTAACTTATTTAATCCGTACAACAGCCTTAAAGGATAGGGTCGATTTTGCTCCCATTTTACAGCTGATGAAATGGAGGCACAGGAAGGTGGAACTTGCCCAATACCACGCAACCAGTACATGGTGGAGCTAGAATTCAAGCCCGGGCTGTCTAGTTCCAGAGTCCATGCTCTTAACCAAAAATGGATAGAATGAGGCACATGAAAAATTAGTTGTGTTTACCTCGATGAATTAGGATTTTTGTTATTTTTCCCTTGCTCACTACCCTTCACCCTCCTGACCATTAGGGGCAAGTTCTTTCCCAGGCTCCAGGGCTTTTTGTTCCTAGTGTAGACAGTTCTCCCTGACTTGCTGTTCAATCAACTGCTGTTCAACCTTGAACTCTCAGCCTAAATGTCCCTTCTCCATGGAAGCCTGCCCTGGCTTCCCACGAGAGGCTGGCTTCCCTGAAACAATTTCACAACTTCCTGTCCTGCGCTTCCACTTTCCAGCACTCAGCATAGTTGCATTTAATGATTTCTGGAATGAGCTATTTGAACAGCTATCTTCCCTGAGACCCCACTCCCACCGTGGGCTCCATGAAAGCAAGGTCTTAGTGGGTCTTGTTCACCTCCAAATGCCCAGAACAGTGCCTGACACACAGCAGATGCGTGTGAGGGCCCTGTCGTGTAGCAGACCAGCAGAGAGCCAGGCTGGGAGGAGGCGTGGCGTGGGGGCTCTCTCACCGTGTTCTAATATGGATGCAGTGAAAAGTGCTGGAATCAGACACACAGCCCTGAGTTAAAATGCTGACTTGCAAGCTGCGCATATGTCAACTATAACCCTCACATTCTGAGATCTGCTTTCTCTTATAATATTGGGTTAAAAATATGACCTTGCACCTACAAGAGTGCATGACACCTAGTAGGTGTTCAATAGTTAAATGAATTTGTTGTGCATTTTCGAAAGCGCTGAATAAGAATTTTTTTCAAGTCTCTTAACTTCTCTGTACTTCTGTTTTAAAATAGAGATAATAAATTAATGAATATATCTATTTCTTAGGATTATTGTGAGAATTCAAGAAGATAATCCACGCAATGCACAGAACCCCATGTCTGGCATGGAGAAAATGCTCAGTAAAGGTTAACTATGAGTCTTACTATTGTGGGTAAAACACCTTCTGCAGTGCCCAGCACCCAGTAGGTGCTCTGTCGATAGATGGTGTCTTATTTACGGACTTGGCCTGGGCGCGGTCACGCCCAGCTGCTTCTCTAGGGCAACGCGGGGTCCTGGCTCTGGGTGCGCTTCTAGGTTCCAGTGTTGACGCTGCACGGACACCACCCAGTGGCCACCTTTAGCTACTGCAGCCCATCCAAACCTTAGGAACATCCGTGTGCGTTCCCTTAGAAGAGCAGGAATGCTGGAGACAGAGAAGAGGAAATAGACTTGAGAGATAATTCAAGAAGGTGGATTCGACAGGAGGTTTTGACGAGTTACATATCCTGCTCCGCCCTTCTATCAAGAAGCTAGGCAGAGGGCCTTTAGGTCCGCTCCTTCGGGCCCCCAGCTGGAATCCCCTCTCAGCACCAGGAATTTCCACAGTGCTCAGGAAAGCCCAAGGATATCATCCTTTCAGTCCTTTCCTCTCTACTGGAAAGTCCAACCTGAGGAAGTCTCAGATTGTTGCAGCTCTCAAGCCTGACGAACTACTTAGTTCTTCCACTTCTAGGTCTTTGTGCTTCCGGCTGCCAGTCCTCAGCTCTGAGCAAACTTGGTAGCCAAGTGCTGCTCCCTGTATGAGAGAGGCCTCTCCTGTCTGGGCCTGGGGCTTCTTCAGCCATGTGGGGGGTCCGTCTGTGCTTCTCTTTCTCCAGCCCTGAAGGTTGGCTCTGAAAATCCTTTTTTGCAATAAATTCTTTCTCTGCTGAATATGACTTTGCGAAATATGTGTTCTATTCACATGTTAATTGGTTTTCTGATTCCTGATGAAATCTGGCTTCATTGCCAATATCTCGTGGTAATCGGTTGATTCAAATGTTGGGTGGCATCTTTTCTCTGCTGGCCTGTTTGCCTGACTATCCTGCTTCCATTAAGGCCTGATGTGAATTTATAAAGCTCACAAAAGCTCCTCGTGAAAGATCAAAGTTCCCCTGAAATCCCTCTTTAAGAGTTTGTTTTCTGTGTATACAATGCTTCTATTTTCCAGAGAAATTTCAGAACAAACTTCCACAAAATATCGTAGAATCTGATCAGAACTTGAAATGACTTCTCCTTTAAAATCCCAAGGTCCACCTGGGGATTTTCTGACCACACCCTTCAGCCTGCCCAGCCTTCACGCCCCTCCTCCTGGAGTACCTCATGGGAGTACCAGTCCCCAGACCTGCCTCCATCACCATGGCCACCTGCTCAGTTCAGGCACCCTCATCTCCTTGCCTAGGTTACTGCAGCAGTCACACTCCTCTGCCTGGAACTGAGTCTCCTGCTCCCCTAACCCCTTGCTACGTCCCCCCACATAGCAGTGGTTTCCTTAACTCATTTTGCCTGGTGCCCAGCAGATCTTTCTGACCTTTCTGCACAGCAGGGAGGTTGGGAGCTTGGCTGGACTAGAAACTGCCCCGTGCCTCTGGGCGTGGGCTCTGCACTCTACTCTAGGACGTCAGCCCTGTCCTTGCAGGGACCTAGCACTCTTCAGTTGGTTGGGGGCCCGCTGTTCTCTGCCCTGGTGGCTTCTGGTAGGAGAGCACCCCTTCTTCTGTTTCATGATGGCCCCACACTCCCACCTTCAACACTGACCCAGACTCACCCGAGCTACTGGAGAAGCGGTGGGAATTGTTGGTGGTATTTTTGTTTGTTTTTTGAAGGGTGATGTTCTGAAACACCTTATACTCTGGAATCAGCACTTCATTTTTGCATGGACCAAAAGCACATCTTTAATAGAAACTCCTAAGAAGGCTCTGATGACAAAGACTGAGCCTTTCCATTAAAATATGGTATATGAGAAGCTATTGGTTGAGAAAAAGATGTGAGGGAAATTGCCCAACATGCACATTTCCTCTCCTGCTGTAATGAAACTTGGTGCAAGAGCCTCTATAAATGGTGTAGTGCTGCCCTGTAGTGAGAAGAGTTCTTGTCAAATAACGGATGGCTTTGAACTGGAAGTTTTGTGACTGTGGAAGGAATCCTCTTCTAGCTCTGCTAATTCTATCGCAGCACACGCAGCATAGGCTGCTAAAGCTGCTCCATGTAAATCATTGAATTGCTTATTTCGGTTTTGTTTGTCTGTTTTTGCTTCCACTTTCCCTCTGCCCTTTTACATTTAGTTTTAAATTTTTGATTTGCTTTCAGTTCCTCTTCTAACAGCTCTTTTCCTCCACTTCCTCAGTAGAGCCCGCATACTTATCATCAAATGCATTGTCAGCCACGTCCAGGCCTACCTGGCCAGCCACCTGTGAAGGAGTAGTGTCCCCTTACCTATTCACTGAGGAACCAGTGTGCGCTGAATGCTGCCCCGAACCTACAATAAGGGTTTCTGGCTCAGCCTGAAATTTCACACTCGCCTGTCACAGAGCTCGTGTGTGAAACATGTATGATCAATGCACAGTAATTTAATTCCTATGAGGAATTAAATTTTATGGCATTTTTTAGCTTTGTCATTTCAAAAAAATTTTATTCTCATTTAAGATCCATAATCTCTCACAGAACCTAGTCATGTCTCCACCCCAGGGTCTTCTTGTCCCATAAAATATGAAGAAAGGATAGCTGTCAGCAGGATGAGGGTCCAGGGGTAGGAAACATTATCTGTACCACTAACCATCAAGTTGGGGGTCAAAAGGTGGTCTATTGTGTCTAAAATTGATAACATCTACTAACTGAACAAGAACTTCACAGAAGACAGTGGCAGTGAGGCATGCACATTAGCTGCATTTGGGGTGCATTGTTTCTATGCTAATGACTGTCAACCACCATTCTAGGGTCCAGAACTCCAGATGTGTACAATGTTTACACCTGCACCCTGGACACCTTCAACCTTTGGTAAGTTCCAACAGAAAATGTCTCAGTGGCATGATCATTTGCTTTATCCAGCTTGTTTCATGATTTAGTGCATCGAGAGAAAATATTTTACCTTTTATTTTCTTGCTCGGATGATATAAACCATGTACCTAACAAGGCAAATCAAGGAACTGATTCTTTCTTTGTGTTTTCCATTTCCTCTTGCATAGAGCTTTTATAAAATGATGGAATCTTACTGCCATCTTTAAATCTGTGGTCCTATTTGCCACCACAGTCTGACCTGATTTTATTAGAATCTGGAGCACCGCAGAACCTGAGAATGGGAGAGGGGCCCAGTAGGGTGAGACTGAGAATTTGCAGTAAGACCCTTTGTTGTCTTCGAGTTCTTCCTGCTCTCACTCCATTTGGAACTGCTTTTGTTTCACAAGTCTTTGTCATTTCAGGTAGTGATGATAAACTGAGCCTCTCCACTCCTTATATCGTTCCTGTGCAACTCATAAAGAGATTGAGTTTTCTCCTTTTATCCCTAGGCCAGATTGACCTTTCAGGGGCCTCCCCCAGACCAAAGGTTCAAAGGGAATTACGACTTCCACACATTTCATGTTGGACCACATGTCTCTGGATTGTCAAGTCAATTTAAAATACAATAATTGGCATACTGGAAATGACTCAAAATTAAAGTTTCTCCTTAATACTTCTTTGTATCATGTTATCCCCAAACATCCAACAACCCACTTTCCCCTTAATAATCAGTATGAGTTATCCCAGCCAATAGAGGAGCCCACATCTCTGCCTGTTGGCTCAGTGGCTTCCAACTGAATGAGACCATGACTGCGTTCTCTGTTGGAAGCATTTTCTGCCTTAGGAACTAAGACTTCTAAACCTGCCAGGGCCTAGATTGTAGAAGAAGTAGTAATAAATACTCATTAACTGGATTATTAGATGTACTCATGAGCTGGGCCACTGCTACTGGACCCTCCTGCTTCTTATACTTGCGTGTCTCAGCGGCGCAGAATTGGCTGCTGATTTAATGGCCATACTGCTCCCCAGTTTGTTAGGGTGCTGTCTTTGCTGGCACCATAACTGACCTTCAGTAGGGCATCCTGTCAGTAAGCAGAATGACCTTTAGTAGGTGATTCTTTTAGGCCAACTGTTTCTGGATGATGACATATTATACATCGTAAGATCAATAAATTCCATGGTATGAGCCTATTGCCACCCAGAATTCACTATAAAATTAGCTTCTTGCTTAGAAGTAATGTTGTAAATGTGGTAGAGATGACAATTTTTGAATAATGGTTCTGGCAGAAGCTTTGGGAGCAAGGAAGAAAAATCTTGGAAGGATCAAGGAAGAAATGTATCTATTCCCACGAGGACATTTTCTGTCCTCAGTGAAGGAAGGGTTCCTATGAAACCAATTCACCACCAAATGCCTGGCTAGTCTCCCTGGGAAATGGTGCCATATTGGGGACTCATTATTGGCCTCTGCTGTGTGCAGCTGGACACTCACCAGTGGAGTAGCCAAATTATCCCTGGTGATGGGTGTGCATGCTGTTACACTCATGCGTGCTTCCCTCTGGCCCACCACATCACTGTGTGCCTGGTCCATTGAGCGACCACTGGAGGGGGTGGGGAGAGAGTGACTTCTCTACAGCGGATGCCCCCTGTTGGGCATTTCTGTGAGATGTGATTGTCTTCAAACTCTATGCCCATTCCAGGGGGCCCATCTACATCTCTCTTCTCCAGGCCATCTTTGTCACGAAGCCATAGAGCCCATGGGTGTGGGCTGAAGAAGAGACAATAAACAGTGTGCTGGGTAATGAATGGGGCATTTAGCCAGTTACGAAGTATGTCCACTTTATGCAGAAACTAGGGAGATAACTGGATCCGTTGGACCCACCGCGCAGATGGACTGGGGCTAAGACTGCACGTGACCTCCATAAACCCTTATTCCAACGAGCAGAGCAGGGTGGCATTTTGTACCCCCAATGATTAGCATGAACTCAGAACCAGCGTCCAAGAGCTCCCAAGTGGGAGTTTTCCTCCCAATACACGGTCATTTTCGTAAGCGGCTGCAGGCCTTTCTGGAGGAAAGGCTGTTTGTAACGTGTACTTACAGCCACATTGCAGGGTCCTTCCTCTCAATCATAGGTTACTGGCCTGTGAACTGGCTGAGGTTCCATGATTGGGTATGAGGCAGTAAATTCCCACTGTGGTAATTAGAGTCAGGTTTCTATTTTTCGATTACGTAGATAATGCCACACCTTAGTAGACTGCCCATCTGTTCATCCCTAGGAACCCCATGATCAACTAGCTGCTACCGCAGATCTCTGACAGTCAAAATGATCTACTAGCCCATCTGTTCTCCTAGCCTATTATGGTAATTCGCCCACCTTGACCCTGAAGCTAAGAGCCAACACCTGGCCTCAGATAATCCAGAATCTTGTTTAAAATCAGAAAGCCCAGTTCTCAGGTGACATCTGCCAACACCATCTTTGGCATTGCTTTTCAGGGGTGCCTATCACCTCCACATATCCTAATGCCGTGATAAATGGAGCATTCTCCGAGCCTTCCCCGGGTTATGGATAAGGGTGGCTGAGAAAATTGCACTCCAAGATTCCCATCTTCCTGAGATTCTGGACCTTTGACACCTTTATCTCATTGACTCTAGGCCACCACTGAGTCCAGGCTTCTGCAAACTATCTAAGCAAGCTGTTAAAGCCACTTGTGGGCACTCAAGTTAAATGCCATAGCCTGAATCCATGTAAGTACACTCCTGTTGGTAATTTCATGCCTATCAAATTTACATTTCATCCTCTTTGGTCTAATACACTTAGAATCCATTTCCACACATACTTTCCAGCTTTTCCATGTTTAATGCAATAGTCCCTATGGAGACCTTTACTCAGGCTAACCACTAAAGAAAGAAATCAAGTTTAAAACTTACAAAATAACAGAGGATACATTTTTAAAAATGCATCTAGACTCCTGATGGGCAGGACACTTCTCTTTCAGAACACATCGATCACTCTGTGTAGAATATCCTCCCCATTCTATCAAATCTTTCATGGTCACATTGAAGAACTCTCTTTTCCCCCTAACCCTGGAAATAAGAGAGCCCCAGAAGAGTTAATATTTTAAAACAGCACACAATGAATCAGAGTGGGAACATTAAAATGTTATTCTAAGGGGAAGGGGGGACCCAGGCTGGCAGGACTTAACTTTATTTACATCAATATTCATAATCCTGTTTGGATAACAAATCACACTGAGAGTCTGATAAGAAGCCACAAATCCTCTCCAGAGAAAATGTGTGTAGACACAAAATTGGCATTCAATTTTTTAGGTGCTCGGGAATCTCTAGTTATTCAATTCATAAATCCATAGTTAAGAACACATGCCTGTGTGAACTGGTTCAATGTATTAAAAATATCTGAAAAAAGAATGTGTCCATCACAAGGGGATTTGTTGGTTAGGCATGAGTATGGAAAATAGTCACAAAGACACACTGTCAGTGTCCATCCAAATATCATCCATGGGAGGGAGGACTCTGAACCAAGAAACCCATCTGTTGTAATCCTAGGAGTGGGATGGGAGTGTCGCCTCCACTTGGCCTGCAGCCATTAACCATTCAAATCATCAAATTCCTTTAGTTTTGAATTTATGCACGCCAAAACTTCTGATGATAATGTGGCTCCTTGGGTAGCTGCCTGCGGGGCAGAAGTGCTCTGATTAGAGAATCTGAGTGTCCAGACCCTTCTGCAGAAAGAGTTCCTGTGTGGATTAACAAACTGACATTCTGCTGAGGTTTTTATAAATACAGAATTCTCTGTGAGATTGATTAATGAGAGTCCACATATTAAAGATGATTCTAGGTTTCTGAACTTTCATGGCAGAGGAAAATGCCTTTCTGGAAAATTGATTTGTGTTTCTAAGCCTGCAAGGCAGACAGAATATGACGTATCTGCCAAATTTCTTATTTGAATCTCTCAAATGTGTTGTCTTAGGACAAAGGGTCTGCCAGAGTCACTGACTTTATTAATTTTATTCTGAGTCTAAATGCAAAGAATCACACATAGAATTTTCAGACTCTTCTGCAAAACAAAGGGCTTTAAGTTATTTATATACATTTAGGAGTTACAGAAACCAGTTACAGTTATGCAGTTTCCCATGACAACCAATTATTATGCAATGCTTTGGGATTCAAGGTTTCCTACCATGGGAAACAATGTTAAATTTTTGAAGGCCCAGTGTTTTTAAGGAGACTTTTCAGATAACCTTACATGGTTACTTTTTTTTTTTTTAGGATATAAAATATTGAAAAGGATGGCTGCAAATCAAAATCCTCTTATGAGAGCTATAGTCTTGTGATTATTTCTGCCTTTATCTTTCTCTAACAAGGTCTTGGGAATGGTTGCATAGCTCTGAATTTCATCTCTGTCTTGCACCTCAATAACACTTCTGTCTTTACAATTTCTTTTTACTATCGACTGGTAGATAAGAAGGTTTCAGTCTCTATCTTCAGGTAAGATTTCATTAGCTAGAACTCAATGGAAAATGCAAGGTTTGCAGAAACCTAGGAATTAATAAATCAAATATTAAAATAATAAATTGAAAGAAAACTCTATCACTTGTATATTATCTAGCACATGGATTGGCTCCTAAATCAAGTCTAAACTCAGTCTGGTCTCTATGTCTTTCTAATTGCCCACACTCATGTGTCCACTTTCACCTCAGTCCCAGCGGGATCTCTGTTCCAGCCAGACAAACCGTGCCTTTGTGCAGATGTGCAGAAGCAGACCTCAAGGCCGGGCATGGTGGCTCACACTTGTAATCCTAGCTCTCTGGGAGGCTGAGGTGAGCGGATTGCTTGAGGTCAGGAGTTCGAAATCAGCCTGAGCAAGAGCGAGACCCCGTCTCTACTAAAAATAGCAAGAAATTAATTGACCAACTAAAAAATATATATATACAAAAAATTAGCCGGGCATGGT
Organism: Mirza zaza; assembly: GCA_008750895.1. Lineage (NCBI taxonomy): Eukaryota > Metazoa > Chordata > Mammalia > Primates > Cheirogaleidae > Mirza > Mirza zaza. Next base: position 16,743 of record VSMD01004154.1, on the reverse strand, counting down.
GGCACATGCCTGTAGTCCCAACTACTCGAGAGGCTGAGGCAGAAGGATCGCCTGAGCCCAGGCGTTTGAGGTTGCTGTGAGCTAGGCTGACGCCACGGCACTCTAGTCCGGGCAACAGAGTGAGACTCTGACTCAAAAAAGAAAAGAAAAGAAAAGAAGCAGACCTCAAGACTGAAGTGGAGGTAGTTTGGTAGGAGGTGCAGGGGCCACTGCAGGAGGGAGAGGGAAGTGACATAGGGAAGGGAAGTTGCCAGTAAAGTCTCCTTTGTGCGTTATTAAGCCAACTGCCACAGAGAGCAGCTAGCGCTTAATCCCATGGAAAATTCTGGTTAAAGGTGCAAAACACACACCTCAGACCAACCTCACTAGAGACACAGGAGCTGGGGTACTTTACACCAACCATCATCAGTCATAGGCTGGGCTTGCTCTAGGGGGTGCTAATTCCCCAGCACTTCCAGCTCGCAGGGTGAGAGGGCTCTCCGTGGCCCTGGAAACAGCCCTTGGGGACAGAGATGCAACAGAGACAGAGATGGCAGCGTCTGAAGGGAATACCACCGAGACACTGAGCGTATCTGTGACATCTGGTCCCTTCCCTAAACAAGTCTGTGCATTCCCAGTTTTTCACTCCAGAAAACCATCTTCCTTTCTTCCATCAGAGTTGTCTCAAAATCCTTCTCTCCCAAGGGGCTTTCTCTGAGTAACCCTAACCCACGCTGAGAGCAGCTGCTAAGCGTATGAGCCTTGAATGGATGTAAGAAGCTCCTTCTGTGTGGACAAGGTAAACAAAAGTGCCCTTCCCTGAGCACATGCAGCCTCTGGGGACCACAGCCTGGCAAGTGGACATCTTGTGAGAAGAAAATGGCATGTCTTCTGAAGCAGCTCCTACAGGTGCACACAGCTTGTGGAGTGAAACAGGGACTGGGCTTCAGTCCTCACGCACCCCCTCAGCAAGGCATCTTTAGGCAGTGCACAAACTGGGCAACAGTACTGGAAGCCCTGCTTACTCTGATCACCCCTTTCCTCCATAGCCATCCAGAACTTATACATGGCAGAGCTTTCCAGCAGAGCTTGATCAGATCCAATACCGCATGTGTAAATTTGGCCGCAGCCCCACAAGAATCCATTTGCATTGATTAATGTGCCTTGTGACTAAAAGAAAGTCTAGAACCAACGGGGGGAAAGACAGGAAAACAGGAAATTGAAAACGATATCTTCCCCATGCTCCAACTGTGCCTAGATATTTCTTGCTGTGGTGCTACAGAATATTCTCCACCTAAATTCCAAGACAATGGAACAGGATCCCTGTTTAAACTTGACATGCCTAATATCCATTTTATTTCATCTTCAAAATGATATAGGAGAAAGAGGTTAAAAACGGAGTGGCTAAGTGTTCTACTCACAGTTTAGAGCCTGCAGCGAGACCTAGAATGAGCAACAGTCCTGAGTGTGGACGCCCATATGCGGTTTCCAAGTCAGTATCTGCTCACTGACTATGTATGATGCAAAAGTGCAGTCAAGTATTTTTTCTTTAAGCATTTAAAATTACATTTAGAACATTACAAAAATTAATTAAAATCTCACCTAAGATCCCTTCACTCTCACTGAAACTATTTTAATGTTGGTGTGTTTCCTTTTGGATTATCATCATTCATTAATATGCATGTGCAGTTTCTACATAGTCGTCATTTTAATAGTCACACAATGTCCCAGTACCTATTATTCAAACCTGCTTCTTTTCTAAGTATCTTATTCATAGATATTTACCTATAACAAACTGGGAAGGTAGGCCAGAACAGTGGCTCACACCTCTAATCCTAGCACTCTGGGAGGCCCAGGAAGGAGGATTGTTTGAGCCCAAGAGTTTGAGACCAGCCTGAGCAAGACTGAGACCTGTCTCTACTAAAAATAGAAAAATTAGCTGGGTGTCATGGTGCACCCGTAGTCCCAGCTACTGGGGAGGCTGAGGCAGGAGGATAACTTAAGCCCAGGAAGTCTGAGGTTGCTGTGAGCTAGGCTGACACCCTGGTACTCTACTCAGGGCAACAGAATGAGACTTTGTCTCAAAAAAACAAAGGGGGTGGGGAGTTAATAATCATTGGCCATTTTCCATCTTCCAAACCTGGAAAGTCAGGACCTCCTGGGTTCTAGCTTTCGAGGTCCCTTCCCCATAGCCAACTTCATGCCACTGGCCTTGTAGCCCTACTCCAGGCTGTAGGGTGAATCCTGACCTCAGGTGTGAGGGAGTTAGCACATCTAGCTCAATGCTCATTGAAACCACAGTCACTGCTTTGGTACCTTCTGTGTGCCAGACGCCAGGCTGGGCTCAGGGAACTGCAAAGATGAATGAGGCAGATTTCTGTTCTCACTTTGACGTTTCTGAGTACTCTTTTTCATACCCACACCCATCATGATAACACAATAAAACTGAACCATTAGAAGTAGAACAGAATGTTCCATCAGAGCCTAAATGGGCATGGGAAATATAAGAAACTTGACTCTCCTTCTATGAATTACCCCTCACAAAGGGCATCTGGGGGTTTTGTTTTGTTCTGTTTTGTTTTGAGCAGGGTCTCACCTTATCACCTGGGCATCATCACAGCTCACTACAACCTCAAAACTCCTGGGCTTAAGCAATCTTCTTCCTGTCTCAGCCTCCCAAGTAGCTATGACTAATAGGCATGTGCCACCTCACCCGGCTAATTTTTCTATTTTTTGTAGAGATAGGGTCTCACTCTTGCTCGGGCTGGTCTTGAACTCTTGACTTCAAGTGCTCCCCCCTGCCTTGGCTTCCCAAAGTGCTAGGATTACAGGCATGAGCCACCGAGCCCAGCCCTGTTTTAATGATTTGATCGCATAGTTTTTGTTTCCAAACAAAAATTTGACTGAAGGAAAAAGGAGATGGTTGACATGGGAACTTGAAGGGGAGAGGAGAGAATGGTAGGAAATTAGAATATTCCTACTCATCAACTGTCCTTGAGGAACTGGGTTTCACCATTTTGACAAGGGAACATGTGAGATTCAGGCAGCCAGCAGGGCTGCCCCAGGGTCCAGAGAATGATTACATATTGTTAAATTTTAGAATTTCTAAAGGGATGTTATTTCCCCACTCAAAATACTTCTCGCCAAGTATAGAATTTGGTTCTTCACTCCCACACCACCTCCCAATTACTACCACCCCCCAGTTCCCTTCCCTCAGCTTCCCCTAAGTTCTCATTTTCAGAGGAGGACTTAGGTTAATTCAGACTCCAGTTTCTTATTCATAGACCCCACAAATCCTCCAGTTTACTTCTGCTAGGCTTCTTGATTCCTTGGGAACTCTGACCCTTTTTGTCTTGAGGAAAAATATACTTTCACTTTCAAAATGAATTTGATGATCCTTTTTTGGTTCACTTAATTACCTACATCTTGCTTTTTGCTGACTCCTCTTAATCTCCAAACCCTCTAGGCTTAAATTATTAATACTATTGCTAACAAGTATGTTCATTTTGACATATTCCAGGGTCATGTGAATTACCCCTCAAAAAGGGCATCTAGTTTTTGTTTGTTTGTTCTGAGACAGAGTCTCACTCTGTCACCCAGGCATCATCACAGCTCACTACAACCTCAAACTCCTGGGCTCAAGCAGTCCTCTTGCCTCAGACTCCCGAGTAGCCAGGACTATAGGCACATGCTGCCACGCCTAGAAATTTGAATCCTGTTTCCATCATGCTTTCTGCCTCTCTCCTCTAACTTCTCTCTTCTATCATGTTCATCCCTGAACTTTGTGAACATTCACGTGGTCAAGTACACATTCTATACAGTGGTTTCTCTCCCTTCCTTTCTGCCATGTGTGTTTCTTTTTATCAAAGCATGCCTTCCAAGGATGAGTGCCACTCGAAGGGTTCCTCAAACCCAGTGGTATCCCTGGGATATTTACCTCTTTCAGTGAAGTCTTTTTTAACCTTAGATCAGAGAGTTGAGTCTATCATACTCCTTAATTCACAGTACTCTGTCATCATTGGTCCATTCAAAACCTTTCCTTTCTCGTATCTACTTATTTATTCCTTTCTATTCCCATTCCCCACTCCCAACAATAGGCAATGACTCTAATATATTTGATGTGAATCCTTTTATTTGTATGTTTCCTATAAAATGTATTCTATTCTATGTATATATATTTTTAATTTATATAAATGTCCTTGTGCTATAGCCTACTACCTCTTACTAAATACTACGTTTCTAGGACCTAGCCATGGTGCTGAATGCACATCTAGTTTGTTGCTTCTGACTGATACATAGTGTTCCATTGGTTGCATCCCTCACATTTTTACTACTCAATCTCCCAATGACAGGTAAGGAGATTGCCTCCAACTCACTACTTCTCTTTTTTAAAAAAAAAAACTTGCAATGAGCACCTTATACAGCTCCCATTTGGACATGTGTGAGCATTTCCCTTGTATATATGCTCAGGAGAGAAACAACTGGATGGCAAGGAACATGAGACCTTAATTTTACTTACCACTGCCAATTTGCTGTCCAGAATGGGTGCACAAATCTGTTCTACCACTGGCAGTGTATGAATGTCCTTATATTCCTATACCCCCATCAACACTTAGCATTAATTAGCTTTCTAATTTTTGACAGTCTAAAGGGAAAAATGTGATCTAATTCCTAATTTTAATGATGCAGTAACACACAGAAATGCCGCAGATGGAGCCTGGGATTCTCATTGATTTGGCTTCTCCTTCATGCCTCAGACCTACTCGGTTGTTAAATCCCATCAGTTTGTTGCTGCACATCTCCCAAAGCCATTCCTTTTTTTCCTTTCCCTTTACCATGATCTAAGAAAAATTTTGCCCTTTCACTATTGCAATTGCTCCCTAATTTACTTCTTAGTGTCCAGATTCCGCCCCATCAGTACATTCTATAGCTGTTACTAAAGTAATATTCCAGAAGCACAGCCCTTTGAGGCAGGAATGAGGATGTTAAGAATTAATAATGGCGAGGATTTTTAACCTAAAACTCTGATTCAGGGGTTAGATTTTCTTTCTAGCGGGGATCTCTTAACCTAAGGAAATGTCAATCAATTAAAGATATCATTCTTATATAAATAAGAATTTAAATGTAAGTATAAATAAATTCCCATAGGGAAAATTCTAAAAGGTGATTATCATACCCCAAGAGAAATAAAGCGGGAAATCATGAAAGAGCTGAATATATCAGTTCGGAATCCACTCTTCTGAGTCAAAGAAGTAGATAAAACCTAATCATTAGCAGATGCCGTCTTCTCTTGTATTTCTAAACTTGGCATGACTTTGGATTCTTTAATTACATGTTATGAAAACCAACTTAACCTAATTAAGTTAAAAAAGAATTGGGGGACAGAGGAGGGGGTAATTTATTATAAAAATACAAAAGTGTCTCACAGAACCCAAGGGGGGAGTGCAGTGGGCCTTCAGGGGGGAGGAATTTGGAAGCTGTAAATATAAACCCTGCAAAATCTCCCCATTCACGTCTCACAGTCTAGCTTTCTCTGTCTATCAGCCTGCATGGCAGAATATCACTGCTCCATGAATCCCAATTATAAATGCTACAGACGCCACAACCAACTTCTTTCTCTCTTGGCCTCAAGATTCTTTAATTACTTTGCCAAACATCCCAGATTTCTGTCAACCAACAGGTCTAATACAGAAATTGATAGCAAAAATGAAGAATTGCTAGCAACAGGCTAAAAATTTTTGGAACTGCTAGGTGGAGGTAGAGGCTTTCATCACTTAGTTCATGGGTTGTTTGATGATGAGAAACAACATGCAGACTGGATGCAGTCTGTATGTACCTGGGGATCCTGGACTTGGAGCTGGATGCAGAAGTTACATGTGATTGGATTGTCACCAACTAGTGAGTTGAGGTGGTATGTGGGTGATGTTTGGGGGGGGCTGGATTGGGATTGTACATAGGAGAAGACGGGCATGTGTGCTGAGCAGTTAAAGTGTGGGCTGGTGACCATGATTGTTTCTCTTTGACCAATATTCCTCAGGTGAGAAGGTTTTATGGGCCAGACCTAGAAGTGGCGTATATGACTTCTGCTCAAATTCTGCTGGCTAGAGCTCAGTCCTATGATCGCACCCACCTGCAAGGGGACTGGGAAATGTACAGCAGATGTGTTCCCAGGAAGAAAAGGAAAGAAGTTTGGTGAGCATCTGGCCACTCTCCGCCAGTAAGGACTTCCGCCTCCTTGAAATGATTTCAAAACCCTTCAAATGCCAGAAAGCCTGCTCTGTTCTCCCCTCTTCTCTGCATCCTTCCTATTTCTGGTAGTAGAGTCTATCCAAAGCCTGGGCATAAGAGGCCTAAAACTCCCTTACATTCATCCGTGTACATGTATTAGTTCTACACGGCACACAGTGAGTTGAGGAGTGTTTTGATGCTGAAGAAAAAGAAACGCTTGCTGCCTAAGGGAGAGAAAAAAGATAAATAGAGAAATAAGGAACCACATGGTGATTATTCCCTAACTAGATCAAGAAATCTTGCAACCTACTAAAGAATTAGATTTCTTTCTTTTTTGTTTGAGACAGAGTCTCACTCTGTTGCCCGGGCTAGAGTGCCATGGCATCAGCCTAGCTCACAGCAACCTCAAACTCCTGGGCTCGAGCAATCCTCCTGCCTCAGCCTCCTGAGTAGCTGGGACTACAAGCATGTGCCACCATGCCCAGCTAAGTTTTTCTATATATTTTTAGTTGGTCAATTAATTTCTTGCTATTTTTAGTAGAGACGGGGTCTTGCTCTTGCTCAGGCTGGTTTCGAATTCCTGACCTTGAGTGATCCTCCCGCCTCAGCCTTCCAGAGTGCTAGGATTACAGGCGTAAGCCACCGGCACCTGGCCAAGAATTAGATTTCTAAAGGCTGGGCACAGTGGTTCACACCTGTAATTCCAGCACTTTGGGAAGCTGATGTGGGAGAATCACTTGAGCCCAGGGGGTTAAGACCAGCCTGGGCAAATTAGCAAGACTTCTGTCTCTAGAAAAAAAAAATTTTTTTTTAAATTAGCCAGGTGGTGGTGTGCACCTGTAGTCCTAGCTACTGGGGGGGCTGAGGTGGGAGGATTGTTGGAGTTGGAGGCTGCAGTGAGCAATGATTAAGCCACTGCACTTCAGCCTGGGTGACAGAGCAAGACTCCGTCTCAGGAAAAAAAAAAAGGAAATATAAAGAAATAATATTGTGTTTGGGAAATATGGTTATGGTTATGGTTGAAATACATATTTACATTGTTTGTTTTTATCATATTCTAATGTTGGTTCAATTATAAATTCTAAACTCTTCACCTTTACTTCTCCCCATCCCATGTTTGCATAGTTTTGACTCACAAATAAACAGCCTATAGACATCAACTCCAGCACAGCAGGTGAGAACCCACAAGTGGGCCTCTGTAGCCTCATGTGAGGTTTGGTTGGGCTCTGAGCGGTGAGTAGGAAGGATGCCACTCCTGTCAAACTCTTTCTCTCCTCCCCATCCCATCATTTTGACACTGAAACAAAACAGGCATTTGGTCTTCAAGTTTAGACAAAGAAGAGTCTGGCCTATGTTTCTTTTTAGTGTTTATTCCTGTTTATAAATACACTCACATATTTTTATCATATTCATTATTTAAAAGACAACATTATAACTACTGCCACAGTCAAAAAGAGTCTAAGGAGATGTGACAACTAAATGTGATGCGGTATCCTGGATGGGATTCTGAAGGAGAAAGAACATTAGGTAAAAACTGAGAAAATCTGGCTTTTTTAGCTGCCTGATCTCCACCATCATGGGTCACATGCATGCTCCCAGGAAGGGCCTGTCCCAGTTGGTTTTGCCTTATCGTGCCAGTGTACCCACTTGGCTGAAGCTGATGTCTGACAGAGCAGGTTTACAAACTGGCCAAGAAGGGGCTGATGCCCTCACAGATTGGCGTGATCCTGAGGGACTCACATGGTGTTGCACAAGTACATTTTGTGACAGGAAATAAAATCTTGAGAATCCCTAAGTCTGAAGGACCTGCTCCTGATCTTCCTGAGGACCCCTGCCATTTAATTAAGAAAGTGGTTGCTGTGAAAGCATCTTGAGAAGAATAGGAAGGATAAGGATGCTAAATTTGGTCTGATTCTGATAGAGCCGAATTCATCGATTGGCTCAATGTTACAAGACCAAGCGAGTTCTTCCTCCCAGTTGGAAGCATGAGTCATCCACAACCTCTGCCCTGATTGCATAAATTTACCTATGCACTCAAGCAATAAAATCATTGTTTAACAAAAATGAATAAATAAGAAATTTGAATAAAGTATGAACTTTAGTTAATAATAAGGTGTCAATATTGGTTCATCAATTGTAACGAAAGTATTATACTGCTATAAGACATCAATAATAGAGGAAACTGGGTGTGGGGTATCTGGGAACTCTCTGTACTATCACTCCAATTTTTCTGTATATCTAAAAACCTGTTCTGAAAAATGAAGTCTATTTTTAAAAAGACTACATTATTATTCCATCCAGTAACTGTTTTTCTAGCATTAGGCATTCATACTGTTTCTGGTTTTCCACTGTTAAAAATAATATTCTGTGAACATTCTGTACGGTGACCTTTTAAATGAATTCAGAACCAGAGTCAACTTTAGATAGAACTGAAAGTAAGTAAACTCTAATGATTGCTCTTTCACTTTTTCCAAACACTCAACAACAGGTTTCCTCTATGTTTCAGCTTCTTAAATCCCTTCTCCCTGCACCTTACAGTACTTAATGTTACCTGCATAATGAGTCTCTGTCTAGTCTAGTCTCTCGAATGAATACTGACCTGAGAGAAAAGTATTCAAACAATTCTAGCCCAATCCTCATTGCCCCAGCCAACACCTCACACTGCAGCAAGCAACAGTGGCAAACAACAGCTGTCTCTGGCAAATACCCACTTTGCTTAAATTCAGAGTATTTCACAAAGTTCTGTTTGTGGCCATCTACATTTGAGGGCTTACATTTAAAAAGGTGCAGCTGGTTTCATCCTATGCATGGAAATCTCTTCTTCAGATACTTTTCCTCTTTGTTAATATAGAGGTAATGTCCAGAATTTAAAGAATTAGCATGTTTTGGCCCAGAATATAGCAAGAATGAAAAAAAGTTGTTTTATATTCACCAACATGATACAGTCAGAAGCATATTCTAATTTATGAAACTTGTGCCCCTAGGCAAAATTAAGTCAGTGAGCCCAATGAGTATCAGACCTTAAGAGAAATAAGCCAGTGAATGATAAGTTCTCCTTTTCCGATGGAAAAGCTGTGAGAAAGAAAGCCCAGTAAGAGGCAGATCCTGCTTGAATCTTCAGGAGTAGTAGGGGTGGGATGAAAGAGTGGAACGTAGAGTAGAGAGGATCCTGAAAGATTTCTGAGCCCTAGTCACAACTCAGGCCACTGCTGTTTACATTGCATCCATTCCATTAGGAATATCCCTCCATCTCAACCCTTCCATGGATTTCTCCAGGACAGGGAAAATGAAGACCTCCAGAGCTGAGCCATGGCCCAGGAGTAGCCACTAACAGCTTGTCCATGGTGAGTCACATCCATCTTGGAGTGAAGCATGTGCAGGGCTTCCCTCTAAGAAGCCAGGTGGTACTAAACGGTTGGAGTCTTCCTCTGTTTTTCTTCTTTTAGTCCATATACACAATAGAGTAATCTTTTGACTTCTGGTTGAGGATAGAAAACATGTGCTTGTGTCTCTTCCCACTTAAGAACCCTTTTCATGAAAGAAAATTTAGAAATATATAAACCCACAGCAAAGAGAAAGTGAGAGAGACGAGATCAGTGTAAGAGAAATTCCAACACATTTCTAAGAGAAAGAAAGTGGATAGAAGTAGTTGTAGATGAAGCAGGTGCAGGAAGCTGCAGCTGGAATGTGCAAGGGGAAGTAGGGAACAGAACTGTGAACCCGAGAGAGCCTTAAGACTCAGAAACACTAGGACAGCCACAGGAAGAGAGAAGACTTGCACATGGAAAGTAGGAAATAAATTGTTCTACAGATAGAACATTGCACCCTTCTTGCACCCTCTCCTGCCCCACCCGCACACAGAAGCCCAGCAGGCAGGCATCTGCCTCTCAAACAAATATTTAGAACATGCTTCTCTAATGTTTGCACTGTGGCTGGCTGGTTATTGGAACAGCCTAGAATCTCCCCAATAAACAAGCCCAGTACATGTTCGTATAGTCAGGTCTTTATGGCTCATTCTTAAAAATAAACAACTAAGTATTACTAGACATTTGAAAAATAAACAAATATTACCAGACATCTGTAACCAGAGGGTGGGGGACTCCAGCAGGGATGAAGCTGGGAATATGGATTCAAGATATTTTAATATCCTTGAGAATTTAGAGAAACTTAAGGACCTGATGAAAGCCATGTTCCTTTCTAGAAAACCATTGTCTCCCATTTTTAAGAGATTGCTTCAAAATCCCTCCCTTATTAATCTGCCCTACAGTTCTCTCCTTTTCTCTGTATCTTTTCCAGGAGGTTCTCAGGAATTGGCTGTCCCTGAAGAGCCTTTTCAGATATTGAAGGTGTGTGGCCTGAAACTCCCTCCCAAGGGTCTGTTTATGAGAATTGACATTCATGAGGGGAGAAGAGATGGGCTTTGCTTTGGGGTTGAAGGAAGCTGTTGCCTGGGAGAGTCAGAGAAATTACAAGGAAATAAAAAATTATAGGGTATCTATTTCTCAAAGCCCTTCTCCAATCAGCCATTTCATATAAGTGGGGTTCTGCTCTCAAGTCTGAAGGTGGTCCATATAAGCCAGGCTTAAGATCAATAATACAAAGCATTCACTAGTGATCTGATTGGTTAAGAGGCAACACTTGCCTCAAAATGTCCAATCACAGGAAATCTTAGGACTTCAGCTGGAAATGTTGAGGCAAAGATTTTCACTCTTTCCTGTGGGACATGAACCTGGAATGATGTAGCCCCAGAAGTTGCTGGCAGCCAAATCAAAACCACAGGGAAGAGAAACACTTTCTGAGGATAAAACCACCATGCAGTGGGGAGCAGAGCCAAAAGAGAGAGAGGACCCATGTCCTGATTATATTTTATAAGCTCCTGCTTAAGTCAGGAGCTAGCCCTAATCTGGAATTTTTCTATTATGTGAGCCTGTAAATCTACTTTTCGCTTAAGTGAGTTTGGGTTGGGTTTTCTCTTGCCTACAACAGAAATATTCTTAACTGATACAGACTTTATGCATTTGCATATTGATTTTCAACTTTTTGATTTAACAGAATGTATCATGGCAACAGAAGAGAATATCATTGCTTTTTTTTTTTTTCTGAGACAGAGTCTCACTTTGTTGCCCAGGCTAGAGTGAGTGCCGTGGCGTCAGCCTGGCTCACAGCAACCTCAAACTCCTGGGCTCAAGCAATCCTGCTGCCTCAGCCTCCCAAGTAGCTGGGACTACAGGCATGCGCCACCATGCCCGGCTCATTTTTTTTTCTATATATATTAGTTAGCCAATTAATTTCTTTCTATTTATAGTAGAGACAAGGTCTTGCTCTTGCTCAGGCTGGTTTCGAACTCCTGACCTTGAGCAATCCGCCCACCTCGGCTTCCCAGAGTGCTAGGATTACAAGCGTGAGCCACCGCACCCGGCCGAATATCATTGTTTTTAACCTTGACAATAAAAAGAAAGTACAGATGACAGAAACAGAGATGGAAGGTAGAAGGAAAGGTAAAGAACAAGAGCACCCATATCTTTAAAACTTGGGGTCAAGAGGCTAGATGCTGTGGCTCATACCTGTAATCCCAGCACTTTGGGAGGCTGAGATGGGAGCATCGCTTGAAGCCAGGAGTTCAAGACCAGCCTGGGTAACAAAGGGACGCCCCATCTCTACAAATATATATTTTTTTAATTAGCTGGGCATGGTGGTGCGCATCTATAGTCCCAGCTACTCTAGAGGCTGAGAAAGGAGGATCACTTGAGCCCAAGAGTTTGAGGTTGCTGTGAGCTATAAGATGCCATTGCACTCCAGCCTGGGCAACAGAGTGAGACCCTGTCTACAAACAAACAAACAATAAAAAACACTTGGGGTCAAGATACACAGCCTATAGTGTAATGAAACAAGTAATAAAGGTATAAGTTAGCATTTAAAATTACAGAAGTAATAAATAAATCCCAAATAATGTTATAAGCATATAGGGAGGGTTAGGAAACAGAGTAAAAGATACATATCCTAGGATCTTTGAGAAAATGGAGTTCAGTTCTAAAACAACTGAAAACAAAACAAAACAAAAAATGTGTAAGCACCAAGTAAAAGGTAAAATATTAATATAAAGGGGAAAGAAGACAAATTTAAATTGTAAGGCTCAGGTGAAGAAAACTAGAGGAGAAATTCAAGTGAACTTGAGCAACACTATTTGTGTCTATGCTACCCTTAGTGTTTGGTACTGTCTTTGAGGTGAAGACTACTCTGGGAAGCTTGCCACTTTTTTTTTTTTTTAAGATTGGTATGTGAGTGATGTTTACAGGTCAGATCATTTGGACATGCACAGTTGGGAGCCCAGGGATGCTTCAGCTGAGGGTTAATAGAGAAAATAAGCTGGAGACCTATATTAATATATTGGGGGACAAAACTATAATTAAAACATGTGATTTGGTCTGACAGTTTTTTAAATCAATGTTGGTGGGAAAATGAAAAAATTATCAGCTAAAGAAAGGAGGAGGGAAGTTGACTAGTAATATCTCACATTAGAAAAAACTAATAAGAACCTTGGTAAAGGTGGCAGTAACTTGGAACATGATATGATGTATAGACATGATATGATAGACTCATGACTCCTTACAAGGGAGGGTGGGAAAAAAGAAAAAAGAAGAACACTCTGGATATGTCATCAAAGTGACTCAAGAAAACTCTAGTATCAACCTGCCTTTCACTGGCTGGTGAGTGGCACCAGCCTACGTCCCGGATTTTGGCTCTAATACTTTTCTCCTGGGCGAAGAGGTAAGACTCTGGGAAAGAAACTGATTTTACCTCTTGACCTAGGAAACATTTCATACTGAGCCTGGAACACCCTATCATTCAAGAAAGCAAAGACACAGTCAGAGATACCTGGGGCAGATTTGATGAGGTCAGAAAGTCCAGCCTAAAACCAGGACTGTGACAGGTCAAAGAGTGACCACATGAACTCCAGAGAGGGAAACAATGACCATAGTGAATCAGGACTAGTTGAGTCTATTAAGCTCATAAAGATTCTAAATAGTTGTGGGGAAGGTGTTACAAAGGGAACTATAAGGAGGTGAGAATGTGCACCCAGCTCACAAGATTATTAATTTAATGTTTTATATTGATCAGCCCAAACTGTGAGTCATGCACTGGCATTTTGGTCATGTCCCAGAACATAAACTTTAAGAGTAGTCTTGGGGAGAAAAAAATCTTCAAAAGACATATATCAAGCATGGAAAATAGTTTTAAAAGTAAGCACATACTTGCAGAAAGTGGGGGAATATTTTCAGAAAGTCAGGGTAATTTTGTGGATGGGGGAAGTGCTATGGAAGGTAGAAAAAGGTGGAGAAATATTTGGTGGGTAATATTGAGCGAGAGGAACTCTACTGTCATGGGAAAAGGGAATGTATCAAACTTAATTAATAGCAATAAAATGCACAAAATCAGTAAACTCAGGTTGTTGTACACAGGTCACCAAGTCCTTCTAAGAGTGGGTCCAAGGAGGAGGGGGCTTCGCACATTGCTTAGAGAAGTGGGAAACAATCCCAGCTAGCATTGAATGAACTCAAGCAAGTGCAAAGTCAGTTAAGGTAAAAGAAGGAGTTAGTGTAACAGAAAAAGAGAATGAGGGAAATGTCAAGAAATTAAAAATAGACTCTTTTTCATAGGAAGATAAAGATCAAAGAGTTATGTAAAATAGGTGAGGGAATGAAAAGAAAAATAAAAGGATGTGAAAGTTTGCCTAAGTTTAATGGTGTCTTAGAAATAAGTAGACATGCAGCAAGTGCAAGCAAAGAAATACAGTCCCTTGCTAGAGGGCAGAACCGAAGGACAATGAAAACACTGGCAGCTCAGCCTAACACCAGCACCTTTACGATCTCACAGCAAAGACAGCAGCCAGTGCTGCATGTTGGGGACCCGCAGGAGGCTAGTGTGCCCATTCAACTGGAGTAAGAGGACACTTCTGCTGTCCTGGAGGCCTCCTGTCCATGGAAGGTAAAAGGGAGGAGCCTGTGCTTTCAGAGCAGGCTCCACCACTGATGCCTGCAGGACTCCCGCCTGCAACAGCAGGGCTGAGTGGGAATCCCAGAACATGCATACTCTGGGCAAGAGCTCACACCCTTCTTCCTGGTGCATGAAACTCATTAGGCCCTTTAGCCTTGTGCATGTAGCCACCTGGATGATCTCTCATTTCCCAGCTCTAATCTTCATTCAGCCTGTACATTGCCTTTTCTGACCCTATCTTCCATAGCTCCTCATCTCCTGCAATCTTCCCACTCTGCACCCTGGAGCTCAAGGTTACTCATCATCAGAATATTCTGCATCTTCACCCTCCTTGTCAAATTTTCTCTTCATCCTCTTGCTCTGAGAATGCTGCTTACTTTGCAATCCTCTCCAGAGGTAGTTGCTCACTGTCCCACAGGCCTTGTGCCACTGGGCCTGGAGGCGAGCTACATGTTCTCCTTGCTCCTCATTGTAGCCCCAAATGCCCTTCCTATTCCAGAATATGAAGAGACTATGCTATCCACTACCCCTCCATATGCAGGCATCTCTGCCCCCTCCCCCTATGCTTTAATGATTTCAGCTTGTGGGTCACTCTCTCCTACATTCCTGAGGATCTCCCTGTACCCACAGATGATTATTCCAGACCTGAACTCTAGGTTCCTGGTATTCTCTTTTCCAGTGAGCTGGCCATCCATTCTACCTAAGCGGCTCTGCTCCCTAACGTGGTCTTCTTCTAGACCTTGTCATTACAGTAACTTCAATCTCACCACTAGTTCAGTTTCATTCTCATTCTGTTGGCCACACCTCTCTCCCCACCCAGGTTCCCTGGAACATGGAGTCAGCCTAAGGCAAAGCAAATGTGCTGATGCTTTATTGAGAAAGAACCAAGAGCGAGGGAAAGAGGTAGTGAGGCAGGAAAGTCAGGAGAGCAACTACAAGGTGTGCTATACTGAACTGGCAACATCTTCACCATGGTATCCAACAGTATTGTTCATAGGACTCCTGCAACTAAAACTAATCCAGCAAGGAAGGAAAAGGAGGCCATTTATCTCTTTCTTATGCCTTCTCGTTGTCTTTATCCCTTTTAAATTTTTAATTAATTAATTAATTTAGAGACAGAATTTAGAGACAGAATCTCACTCTGTCGCCCAGTCTGGAGTGCAATGGCCTGATCATAGTTTACTGCAACTTCAAATTCCTGGGCTCAAGTAGTCTTCCTTCCTCAGCCTCCCTTGTAGCTAGGACTACAGGTGCACATAGCACCATGCCCAGCTAATTTTTTAAAATTTTTTGTAGAGATGAAGGTTTCACTATATTGCACAGGTTGATCTCAAACTCCTGGGCTCAAGTGATCCTCCTGCCTCAGCCTCCCAAAGTGCTGGGATTATAGGTATGAGCCACCACGCCCAGCTATCTTCTCGTGTTCTTTCTCCCCTTGGTGAAAATCATCCCCATGGGGCATTAATTCCCTACAATTTGCAGGGTGTGTACTTGACCACTCTAGGAATTCACTGGGAAAGCCAGAGCCTCCATGGGTCCAGACAGGTCAGCCCCAAAGCGGGAGCTGCTGCAGCCCCTATTGCAGTGGCTGTGACAGGATCTGTGCTGAAGCCTGGTCCTCAACTCTGAGGGCAAGCTGAGACGACCAGAGCCAGGGCCATGACCACTGGAATGAAACGAGCCATGCCTGAAGTCAATCCAGTCAGAAAATAGGGCAAGTGGCCCAGGCCTCAAGGGAGAGGAGTGGGCAGGTCAGGCTGAGCACATCTGGGCACAAATAAACAGGATCTTGTACATCCATCCACTGCACCACTAAGATCTCTTCATCCCTGCTCATATCTGGACCTTGTGTGAGAAAAAAATGATGCTGTCACTTTTTCCCCAGGAAAGAAAATTTAACCCAATTCTTCAAGCTGATGACCAATTGCAATCTGCTAAAATCCAAGTTAAATCTCATTATTATAGCTGGTCATAATTGATAACACTAAGGGTAGCATAGACACAAATAGTGTTGCTCAAGTTCACTTGAATTTCTCCTCTAGTTTTCTTCACCTGAGCCTTACAATTTAAATTTGTCTTCTTTCCCCTTTATATTAA
Source organism: Mirza zaza (assembly GCA_008750895.1). Lineage (NCBI taxonomy): Eukaryota > Metazoa > Chordata > Mammalia > Primates > Cheirogaleidae > Mirza > Mirza zaza. The sequence continues at coordinate 444 of VSMD01004154.1, read as the reverse complement.
TATTTTACCTTTTACTTGGTGCTTACACATTTTTTGTTTTGTTTTGTTTTCAGTTGTTTTAGAACTGAACTCCATTTTCTCAAAGATCCTAGGATATGTATCTTTTACTCTGTTTCCTAACCCTCCCTATATGCTTATAACATTATTTGGGATTTATTTATTACTTCTGTAATTTTAAATGCTAACTTATACCTTTATTACTTGTTTCATTACACTATAGGCTGTGTATCTTGACCCCAAGTGTTTTTTATTGTTTGTTTGTTTGTAGACAGGGTCTCACTCTGTTGCCCAGGCTGGAGTGCAATGGCATCTTATAGCTCACAGCAACCTCAAACTCTTGGGCTCAAGTGATCCTCCTTTCTCAGCCTCTAGAGTAGCTGGGACTATAGATGCGCACCACCATGCCCAGCTAATTAAAAAAATATATATTTGTAGAGATGGGGC
>VSMD01004152.1:0-22328 GCA_008750895.1 Mirza zaza | reverse complement strand
CTATGTGTCCACTTAGGTGCTGCTCAGTTAATACCAGTTTGCTGGTGAATATATGTGGTGCTTGTTTTTCCATTCTTGGGATACTTCACTTAGTAGTATGGGTTCCAGCTCTAACCAGGAAAATATAAGATGTGCTATATCACCGTTGTTTCTTAGAGCTGAATAGTACTCCATGGTATACATATACCACATTTTATTAATCCATTCTTGGATTGATGGGCACTTGGGCTGTTTCCACAGCCTTGCGATTATGAATTGTGCTGCTATAAACATTCGAGTGCAGGTGTCTTTTTTGTAGAGGGTCATTGGATCTTTTGGGTAGATGCCCAGTAATGGGATTGCTGGGTCAAATGGTAGATTCCACACTCCTGTTAATGTTGGCATTTTGACCTCCTCCAATGAATTACGCATGTTCCTAGTGGCATCTAGAATGATGAAGCCTTTCCAGAAAGTTTTCAATTGACTTTGCCAAGATCCATTAGAGAAATCACTATCTGTGGCAGCTAGAGCCTTATGAGATGTATATATTAAATAATAAGACTTGAAAGTTGAAATTACTCCTTGACCCACGGGCTGCAGAATAGATGTTGTGTTAGCAGGCACAAAAAACCCCATTAATCTCCTTGTACATCTCTATCATAGCTCTTAGGTGACTGCATGCATTGTCAATGAGCAGTTGTATTTTGAAAGATTTTTTTTTTGTCTGAGCAGTAGATCTCAATAGTGGGTTGAAATATTCAGTAAATCATGCTGTAACCAGATGGGATATCATCTAGGCTTTATTGTTCTATTTCTAGAGCCCAGGCACAGTAGATTTAGTGCTAATTCTTAGGGACCCTAGGATTTTCAGAATGGTAAATGAGCATTGGCTTCAACTTAAAGTTACCAGCTGCATTAGCCCCTAACAAAAGAGTCAGCCTGTCTATTAAGCTTCGAAGCTAGGAGTTGACTACTCTTCTCTAGCTATGAAAGTCTTACATGGCATCTTCTTCTAATAGAAGGCTGCTTTATCTACATTGAAAATCTGTAGTTTAGTATAGCCACCTTCATCAATGATCTTAGATGTTCTGGATAACTTGCTGCAGTTTCTACAACCACACTTGCTGCTTCATCTTTTATGCTATGGAGATGGCTTCTTTTCTTAAGCCTCAGAAACTGACCTCTTTTAGCTTCAAACTTTTCTTCTGTAGCTTTCTCATATTTCTCAGACTTCACAGAATTGAAGAGAATTAGGATCTTGTTCTGGATTAGGGTGTAGTTTAAGGGAACGTTGTGGCTAGTTTGATGTATTCAAATCACTCAGACTATCTCCATATCAGCAATAAGGCTGTTTTGCTTTCTTATCATTTGTGTGTTCACTGGAGTAGTACTTTTAATTTACATCAAGAACTTTTCCTTTGCATTTACAATTGGCTAACTGTTCGGCACAAATGGCCAGCTTTTGGCCTCTTTCAGCTTTTAACATGCCTTCCTTGCTAAGCTTAATCATTTTTAGCTTTTGATTTAAAATGAGAGACATGCAACTCTTCCTTTTCCTTGAACACTTAGAGGCCATTGTAGAGTTATTAATTGGCCTAATTTCAAAACTGGTGTGTCTTGGGGAATAGAGAGGCCTGAGGAGAGAAATATGGGAAAAGCCACTGAGTGGAGCAGCCAGAATACACACAACATTTATTGATTGTGTGTTGTCATATATGGGCATAGTTCATGGCACCCTAAACAATTACAATAGTAACATCAAAGATCACTGATCACAGATCACCATAAAAGATATAATGATACTGAAAAAGTTTGAAATATTGTGAGAATTACCAAAATGTCACACAGAGACATGAAGTGAACACATGCTGTCGGAAAAACAGAACTAGTAGAATTTCTTGTCACAGGGTTGCCACAAATCTTCAATTCATAAAAATGCAATATTTGTGAATTGCAATAAAGTGAAGTATAATAAAACAAAGTATGACTGTATACTAAATCTCTTTTGATTGCTGAACTATAAACTGTAGGTGATTTAAGTTGGTCACTTAAGTTGTTACCATTAATATAAATGCATTCCTTTTTTAAGATACTTCTAACATGTTGACATTATATAACTTCTAATTTGGGGTAGAGACTATACCTTTTTAAAAGTGAACTCTCTCTTTCTCAAGTATAAACAAGGCTATATCAGAAATGCCCACCCTTGGACATGTGCTACATGTAGAAGGAAGTAGACAGTAGCCACAAGGAAGTGATCTAGAAGGCTCAGAGCTTAAGAAAATAGATAGTTGGTTAGGCTGGAAGTGTCCTGGAGAGTCATTCTGTTAGGTGATAGCAACTGAGCTAGCTCCTCTGGTGGTCACAGTTTTGTACGAAGTGTTAGGGATCTCTGGAAAATTTAGATCACAGCTACTCAAAGTCCATGAACTCTGTTACAGAAATAAAGAATAAGCACTTAGAAAATTTTGTAGCAATTTGACATTGCCATGACCTTCAAGCTTGGGGGGCAGTGGTCTTGTCTCATTGATTTGCATAGACCAGTTTGTGTGTTGTCAAACTTGCATGTGTGAATTGTGTACCAGACATGCATAGTGGAACTACATGTAGGTGTGTGTCAGATTAGAAATAATCATTTAAAAAACTCCAGTTTTCCCCCACAAATCGGAGAGTAGTGATATAGATGACATTGTCTCTGCTTTGCAGGACAAACCAAAGCCTTGCAAACATATAGGAACCCACAGATGGAGTAAGTGGCTTGCAGAGTACCTCCAAAGGAACACATCCACAAGTGGTGTTGATAAACCAGTCAGTATGAAAATAGAGTGCTTAGGTGCTCAGAGTAAATTACCAGAGAAGAGGAAATGAAGAAATGTGATTCTCTGCTAAAAAGAAAATGACAATAAATCTGAAAGGGAAGGATGATAAAATTTATGCCCCAATTACAAAATTTTATAAATGGTATTTAGCTAGTATTTAATATTATAAAATACTTCTTATTAACACAGAAAGTGCCATACATGATTAATTCCAAGGTCTTTTAGCTGAGAGTGTTAACATGGCTTTCTTGAGCACTGGTTAGCAGAAGACAGTGTAAGGTAATTGGCTGAGGTCAATTCTTTCTGTAGAGTTTCTTCTTGTTTTCCAAGCTGCTTAGCATTTTTCTACCTAGTAAAAGGCACACCGTGGAGATCCTATGACTTGACTGCAGAAATTGTTTACAGTGAGTCACCTAGTTTGGTGACCTTGACACTGAGCATATTTCTCTGACTGAAATGACATAAGAGAAACATATCACATTGAAAAATAGCTGAAACAAAATTTTGACACTCTTAGGGACTAAACTGGAACAATGCAGTAATTGCTTCTCAAGCAAACCTAGAGGAAACTTGGTGCTTCTACAGGGCCTGTTTAATCACTTCCTGCCATATTAACATGCACTGATTGAAGATCTCAAAGTTTTCCTTCTATGTTTCTATATACCTCCTACGCAGAAAACATAGTTCTATGTTTTCCTCCTAATATTTCTCTTCCTCAGCACTAGAATATAAACTCATGAACAAAGGTGGTACATTTTACTTCTTGGACTTCATACTTTTTAAAAAAAAAATCACTAATTATTTACTAGGCACTTTATAAGTGTTTCTTGTGTGGATGGTGTTATCGATGCATCATTAATACAACACAAAGAGCCCTGGGGCGTAGCTTAGGTTCAAGGCTGCCAGTTGCTGGTAATGTGACTCTGGACTGTACTTAACCTTCGCTGAACTTTGATTTTCTCATTATAAAAAGATATAACAATTCCTGCTTAACAAAGGATTACTTCAATAGCCAAGTCACTTCATATTAAAGTGGCTTTTCCATTTAAAATATAAAATATAAAGGAATAAAAGTATGGGCAGAAGCTTTTTCAAAATTTCATAATGCTTCACCCAAAACAATTAAGTTAAACCATTCCATTCTAAATGAACGAGAGCTAAAATTTGAATGTAATTGATAAATGCATATACAAACCAAAACAATCCTGATTAACCTAACCTTTGCTATACTTCTTTATTCAGAGCTGAATGACTTCAAGGGGTTTTATTTGTTTGTTTTTTGGTTTTTCTTTTTGAGATAATTAGCGATCCTATAGAAGGATGCTTGATATTCTGATTTGTTGAAGTATATGTTATAAAACCTTCCAGCATGAAAGTAATGAGAAGAAAGCTTATCTTGGATCATGGTGGGATTAGATACAATGAACCCTCTTTGATAGAGAAGCACTGAAATAGAAAGGAATAATATTTTTAAACAGACTGGAATAAAATTCTTCCCAGTGTAAATATAGCCTGTATCTCAAAAGGGAGTAGGGAGATTAAAAGATAAACACTGTTTAGAACTAGTCTGGGTTCCTTTAGGAAAAGATACTTTATTTAGCAAGTCTACATTGATAATATATGACTTTTTATGGAGTAATTTTTGCTAAAAATTTAAACTTTGGTATAGCTTACATAAGAAACCAGGAGAAATTATCAAAGTGATAGTTTTAAAATGCCTCTTTTCATTTCTAATCTTGTAAAGCTTTGGCACTTCAAGATAAGACAGATATTTACATGTGGTTAAAATAAGTATGATGCTATCAAATATAAAAGCAGACTTTTACATTTCTTTAAGGAAGACATTCAGAAATACTGCCTTTGAAATGTAACTTTATACTTTGCTGTCTAAAGATAAGGAAATGTGCTTTCTGTGGAAATCAGATGATTTGTGTATATTAAGAAAAGCCCACACAAAGTAGTAAAATAAATATTGTGTGGCAGACAATAAGATCATTATAGGAAGTGGGAATATTTTTACTCCTATCACTATCTGTGACACTACATGAACTCATTTTGAAGAAGTTCTTAATTTAGTATCTGCAATAATGGAAAATGATAGAGTCTTTCTTACAACTAAAGCTCTAGCTATTAAAAAATTTATGAGAAAAGAAAGCTCCCATTTCAAGTGTCGAACACAGGAACTATGTTATTCCTTGCTGTGGTCCTCATCTGGTCTGTGGCCTGTTAGGGACCAGGCAGCAAACTGGCCCCCTGCCCTGCCCCCACCCTTGGTCCTCTCTTTCCCCCATCCATGGAAAAATTGTCTTCCATGAAACTGGTCCTTGGTGCCAAAAAGGTTTGGGATTGCTGATTCCTTGGATTTGGGAATAGGGTGTTCTTATTAGTGAACGTTTTTGGTTAACTAAATTTGAAATTTTGGGCAAACAAGGAAGAATAGTCATTCATTTTTGAGAGACTAAAAGAAAGAGGGAGGGATATGGAAAAGAGAGACTGAGAAAGACTTTGCATAAGATTAGACTTTCAGAGGCTTCTTTTTAATAGTCTGGCTTATCCTTGAACAGATCCAGGTTCCTTGTCTTATTACAAAGTCACTGCTTCTGGGTTTGTCCTTATACTGTCACTTCAGTAGACCTTGATTCTCCTTTGTTCTGTGACTGTTTTTTAAAGAATAGGGTATATGGAAAAATGTGGATCAGGTGAGAAATGTGGTATAGGACTGTGAACATATACCATATAGTGCCATATAGAACCTAGAGGAAAATTGATTGATGGGTTTATTTAAACATATCATAAAGTTTTAATTTTCAGTTCTATTTTTAGGTATAGCAGGACCCATCATTAAACAAAATGGCACCCAACACTACATTTCCACAACAAAGATGTAGCAAATAGGTCAAAATTTGAACTCAAATGAGATAAATCAGTCATTAGGTCATGAAAATGAAAAATATTTCAAAGGTCTAAAATAAATCTTTAAAACAAAAAAACAAATTAAACAAATTAAAATTAAACTGTTTTATCTTTCAGAGTCTATGGACAATGAAAATAATTCTTGAAAAAAACGTTTACGCTTAATGAAGGTAAAAGAACTCTGCATAAGCAAATGATGAAACAGTGGGGCAAGATTAGAGGTATTTCAGAATAATCTCTGGAGGTCTCATTAGTGTTTAAAGAGGCTACAATTTTTAGTCTACAGAAATATGTTATGGAGTTTGAAACAGCATAAATGACTCTAAATAGGTATTATTAAAGCTTTGATAGGATTGTTTTCCCTTTTATAGAAAAGTATTAAAAATGTTATGTGTATTTATCTGGACCCAAAGGAGCACTTGCTACCTAATTGGTGTTATCTGTTAAAAGAATGACCCAAAGAAAGAGCTTTATGTTTTGTGATTTAGAAATAATCTCACATGTAACAAATTATCTTCTGCATAGTATATATCATTACCTGTTAGTGGCAAAGGGATCACTGCAGCAATGCAGGTGTTTTGAGAAAGACTGGTAAAAATTCATCTGTGGAGTGGAGGTGGGAGTCACTTGGTTAGATATCTCAGGTTGTAAGAAAATAGAGTGTCAACAGAAAAGAGCCCAAACTCAGTAAAATAATTTAAAGAGTTTTTTTTTATGATCACACCAAATATGTGTGATCATGGCCTGGAGGGCCGTGCCCAAGAAGACTTGAGCAAGTGATCCCATCATAGCTGGGTTACAGTTTGGTTTTTATACATTTTAGGGAGACAGGAATTACACATAAAGTCATCGGTCAATACATGGAAGGTGTACATTGGATTGGCTCAAAAAGGCAGGACATCTCGAAGCAGGGGATTACAGGTGGGTTTAAAGATTATTTGATTTGTAATTGGTTTAAGAAATGAAGCTTTGTCTAAAGGCTTGGAATGTTTTAAGTTAACATAAGGAAGTCTGCTCTCATAGACAAGTCATGGAACATATACCGGACATATACCAAGACTCAAGTCATCTGTTAAGTAAATTGGTGACCTGCAGGTGTGGTCTAACCTTTGTCTTACATGGCCTTAGATTGTTAATGCCTTTATATCTTACTGTTATAAAGAATAACTCCAAGAGGGACAGGGCATAACTAGGTGTGTCTGTCCTCCCTTTTCCTGTGGCCGGAAACTCAGCTGTAAGGCTTTTTTTGGGGGGAGGTGTCCTCTTGGTCAAGAGGGGGTCGATTCAGTTGTCTGGGGGCCTTAAGATTTTATTTTAGTTCATAATCAGCGCATCTTGTAGAAGCAGAAGTCCTTTTTGAATGGGAGAGGTGATATTTGGAATTTTAGCAGATGCATATCTGTAAACAGCACACATATACACACTTTTTGGGGAGGCTGATGCTTTCCTACTATTTTTTTTTTCTTTTAAAATTGTGTTGGACCATAGAATCTTTGTTGCTTTCTGGGAGAGAGAGAAAATTCGTTTCTTAAGTATATGATTTTTTTTGTGTGAGCCAGACTATTTCCAGACCTTCTGGCAGTCAGGATACAAAGATAAAAACTAGGCTCTCCTGACAATTTTGAAAAGGCTAGGTAGGCTATTAAATAGCAGGTCTGGGTCCTTGAAAAGAATTTCTATTGAAAGGGTTGTATAAGAGGAATGCATATTTTTTTTCTTTCTTAGTGTTTCTGTATTATATAAAATTGCCATCAAAATCAAGCAAAATTAATTTATGATGCTGTATTAAAATAGCATGCCTGAGTTTAAAAAAAATCCCTTATTTAAACTTTAAAAAATCATAGTGTCGAGAGAAACAACAGTAAAATTATATTCTTGAGCATGTCTATTTTATTTTTAGGTTTTGTTGTAATATATACACTAAAATTTTTCAATTTTTATTAGTCCTTGCTCCAAGGCTTCTGCTGCATTTGGTTTACCTTGGCTTAGTTTAACACATAGAAAACAGGAATGTTTGCTTCCTTTTTTTTTTTTCTTTTTGGAGGCAGAAAAATATTCCATATGTCATGTAAGTACATTAAAATCCACTACACATTTGTTCAATATGGTCATAAATCTGCTATAAAATGTCTGATGATTCAAATGCTTAATATCCTATATAGTCAATAAGTGAATTATATAGGTGCTGTCTACTTTTTATTTTGCTTTTTAATTTGATCTTGGTCTTCTTCCACTTTGGATTCAATTTCCTTTAGCATTTTATAGACTTTTGTAGGAAATTGCTTTAAATGTTTCTATATGGGATTACAATATCTTTATAATAACATTTATGCTCCAGTTTAAAAGTAATACGTTTCCATCACCTTGAAAAAAATAGAAAACTTTAAAGAAGAAAATTATAATCAGGCTTCTTCCACTATCTAGAGATAATCCTTGTTAGCATTTTGCCTTCTAGTTTTTTCTTTTATTCATGTGTAAAAATATAAACTATGTTTAATATGCTTCTTTATTCATAGAAAATATAAAAATATGCATGAATATTATATATCAGAGTTGAGTTTATATTAATACATATACATATATATGTAAAATCCTTTTCTTGTTCGCTTAATGTTATATTACTGTGATAGAGTAGAATGGCCACAGTCCTTCCGTGGAGAGATGCAGTCTCTTTTCCTTCCCGGGAAATGGGGCTGGCCCCGGGACTTGTTTTGACCAATAAAATACAGCACCAGTAGTGATGCTGTATAACTTCTGAGACTAGGCTTTACATGATCTGTGGCTTCCATCTTAGCTGCTTAGAACATTTTTTTTGGATTCCATTCCCTGTTTTCTGAGGAAGTCTAAGGAACCATTTGCAGAGATTCATGGAAGAAAGCCCAGCACCAGGCACAAGAGAGGGAACATTTTGGACTGTCCAGCTGCCCCAGAATTGCAGCCAAAAACATGCGAATCAGGAGAACCATACAGTCTCCCTATAGAACTGGGAGAAATAATAAACTCTTACTGTTTAAAGGCATTAGGTTTTGGGGTGGTTTGTTATATAGCAACTTGACTGAAACAATCATCAATGTTTCAAGCTGTTAAAATCTTTGTATTATAAACATAATTATGATGGGTCAAAATATTGCGTTAGATATACACGCTACACTATTTCCCTATTGTTAGATATTTAAGGAATTCTTATTCTTCTCTATTATAAATAATGCTATAAAATTATATTTTATGAATAAATTGGAGTATGAAATTAGGATTATTTCCTTGAAATGGACCTCTGGAAGGGGAATTATTGCTTCAAATAATGTCAACATTTATACTTTCTAAATTGCTTTCTATAAAGTCTGGGCAGATTAACACTGCCTTAACAATCTGCTAGAATACATTTTTCACTATACCCTATCAGCACTGAAAACGAGCATTTAAGAAACAAAATAATAGACATAGAGCAATAACAAAACAAAAATTTTTGTCTATTTAATAGGCAAACTGGTATTTTGTTTTCAATTATAATTCTTTCTTAATGAGGTTAAAAATATTTAATAGACCCTTTGTATTTCATCATTATTAATTGTATATTAATATCATTTACCATTAAAGTTGTAGTATTAGTATTTTTCTCATTGATTTATAAGAGCTCTTTATTTTTAAGGATGTTAATCTTTTATGTTTCTGGCAAATATCTTTTAAGAGAATTTTAATTTTGTTTGTTGTTGTGTTTTTTGCTTATGTCATTTTTATTTACTTACGTTTATTAACTTGCTTTTATGGTTCTTTCATTGCCTTTGAATTTAAATTTTTCTGTACTATGCATTTTTAATCATTTAGGAAAATATAATTTATAATCCAAGTGGCTGGATGTTTTAAAACTTCTACTATTTTTCTCTTTCCTTTTTCTTTCTTTTTCACTTTTGTATTTTCTCCAGGAACTTGTTCTATCCAATTTGTGCTTTGTGCAATAAGTTGAAGCTTTCTTTGTGGGTTAGTCATGATCCATTTTTGTAAATGTTTGATTTATGGAAGCATTTTCTATTTCTGGGTTACAAAGTTCAGTACATATTAATGTAACTTTGTTATATAGTTCAATTCTTCTATGCCCTTATTTATTTTTTATTGAATTGATTTGTCATAGATTGATAGTAGTGTGTTAAAATATCTCATGATTGCATAACTGTCATTTCTACTTTCATTTATAACAGTTTTTACTTTATATATTTTGATGTCATGTTATTTAGTGCAAAAGATTCATGTCTTTGTCTCATTCTTTCATTCACCATTTATCAAATGCTAGGGATAAAAAGACAAAAAGACACGTCACTTCTCCAAGAACTCACAGAGTTGTGGGGAAATCCACCAGGGGAGATGATGACAATACAGTTAGAGAGGGTTGCAAGACAGATGGGCGATTTGGGGAGAAACCTAACCCAGGCTGGATGAAGGAGGATAGTGGAGTCTTTAACATCACCATAATTGGTTTGTAGAATTCCACATGGTACGGATGTAAAATTTATTTAATCAATTCTCCATTATTGACCCTCTAAGTTGCCTAATCTTTCACTGCTAGCGTGATCTGCTTTGCATCTTAGAAAAATCATGCCAGTGGCTCATAGTCAATTTAACTCTGCCACTTCCTAGCTAAGCTAAGCTTGGGCAAATCACTTATCTTCTCTCAGTCTCATTTTTCTTATTATAAAATAATAATTTTAAAGCTAATATTTATTGAAAACTTATTATACAGTAGGTACAGTGTCTTTTAAACTTTACACTCACTTTACTGTGCCTTTTATTGTAAATATTTGTGTTAGTGTGCAGGCTCCTTATGTTCAGGTTTAATGTACCATCCACTTTTGCATCTTTTTCAGAGCCTGGGATTTAAAGAATTGGATGAAGGTCAATGTGTATGTGTGGGAGTACAGAGGGATAGATGGTCATGTAGTTAATTTCTTTCAATCAGTACTGAAACGAATTATTAGGCAATCTGTAGTGTAAATTTTGGCTTACGGATATCATTTCTTTCCACTAGAGAAATTGATACCAGAAAATACCAAGTCAAACAGGGATGAGAAAGGTTACTGTCACTTAGATGTAATTAAAATCTAGCTCAGTCCAGCACGTCCAACCCAACCCAGACTAGCCAAGCAATCTGACTTGATTTTCACTGATTATCTTTCAATTGGTACCAAATAGGGGTCCTGTAAAGAGAGTAGGCTTTTTCAAGTTTATGTGTCTATCCTATTTTGAATGAATGGGCACAGGATGGACTCATTAAATTAGCACTACATAAGGTAGCGAGCTTCCCAATCACTTACAGAAAATGCACAATGCTCCCTCCTCTTTGGCTTGTAATGCTCAGGGAAACACAAACACGCATACTCACACTCACACATAGACTGACCTTTCTTTCCTTCACCTACTTGTTTCAGAAATCCCTTCTTCAGGGAAATTTTTTCCTGAATTTTGATACTGTGACATATTTTTTAAGGCCTAGGGGATCATTGTAAAATAGTGTTGTAGCTCTGAGATGGGAAAACATGAAGACAGATAAAGAAAAAAAATAAAGATATGAGGCTATAGTAACAAAAACAGCATGGCTCTGGCATAAAAATAGACATCCTAGATTAATGGGACAGAATAAAGAACCCAGCAATAAAGCCACATATTGACAGTCAACTAATTTTTGAAAAAGCTGACAATAACATGCATTGCAGGAAGCACACCCTCTACAATAAATGGTACTGGGAAAATTGGGTAGCCACATGCAGAAGAATAAAACTGGTTTCCTATCTTTCACTACATACAAAAATCAACTCAAGATGGATTAAAGACTTAAGTGTAAGACCTGAAACCATAAAAATACTAAAAGAAAACTTAGAAAACTCTTCTGTATGTTGGTCTAGGCAAATAATTTATGATTAAGACCTCAAAAACACAGGCAAAAAAATAAAAATAAACAAATGAGACTTAAACTAAAATGCTTCTGCACAGTGAAAGAAATAATCAACAGAGTGAACAGTCAACCTACAGAATGGGAGAATATATTCTCAAACTATTCATCTGATGGGACTGCTATCCAGAATCTACAAGGAACTCAAACAACTCAACAACAACACAAAATCCCTACATAATCCCATTAAAAAGTGGGCAAAGGACATAAGACATTTTTCAAAGGAAGACATACAAATGACCAGCAGGTATAGGAAAAAATGCTCAACATCATTAATCAGAGAAAAGCAAATCAGGATCACACTGAGATATCATCATACCCCAGTCAGAATGGTTGTTAAATAGAAAAACAACAGATGTTGGGGAGGACACAGAGAAAAGGGAACTCTTATATAATGTTGGTTGGAATGTAAATTAATATAGCCTCTATGGAAAGCAGTATGGAGATTTCTCAATGAACTAAAAATAGAATTACCATTTGATCCAGCAATGCCACTACTAGGTATCTACCTACCCAAAGGAAGAGAAATCATTACATCTAAAAGGTATCTGCACTCGTAAGTTTATTGAAGTATTATTCACAACAGTAAAGATATGGAATCAACCTAAGTGTTCATTAATGGAAGAATGGATAAAGAAAATATATATACACAATAGAACACTATTTAGCAATAAAAAAGAATGAAATCATATCTTTTGCAGCAACATGGGTGGAACTGGAGGCCATTATTTTACGTGAAACTAGCCAGGGACAGAAAGACAAAGATCACATATTCTCTTTCACAGGTGAGTGCTAAAAAATGTGTTTACATACACATAAAATATGGAGTGATAGATAATGAAGACTGGGAAGAATGAGGACTTGTGGTGGGGAGGATGATGAAAAATGATTTAATGAGCACAATGTTCATTATTTGGGTAATGGATACCTGAAAAGTCCTGATTTGACTACTATGCAAACTATGCATGGAACAAAATTGCACATGTATTGCATAAATTTGCACAAAAAAGATGCCTGTCAAAAATTTCTAAAAGTGCACAGAATCAAGGCAAGAAATAATAAGATTAAATGAAGTTGTTTAGTCTCGTCTGCCTCTTTCCTATGTGGATTTTTTGGTACATATTTGGCATACTTTTACACTGAAAATTATTTGTTGTTTATCTGAAATTCAACTTTAACTGGGCATTCTGTATTTTATTTGGTCACCTGAGTGTCCTCACAACAGGGCAGTTGGATTCCCCCAGAGCAGTAATCTGGGAGAGGGAGAGAGTGCACCCAAGACAGAAACTATAGTCTTTTTATAACCTAATTTTGGAAGTGATATGATATGACTCTGCAATATTCTATTCATTAGAAATGAGTCACTAAGGCCAGCCCACACACAGGAGAGAGGAATTAGGTTCTTTCTCTTGAGAGAAGGTGCATAAAAGAATTTGTGGACATGTATTTAAAACCACAGCAATGGGAGAGCACATAGAAGAGAATGTAAACAGTGTCCCGTTGCACAAAACACAGTGACTGAGTCAGTGGTGAGCACGTGGCCTAATTTCCATCACATCAAAGTACTTTTCTGGCATTAACATATAAGCACTGAAAAGGAGATATTCTTTTTCCATTGGTTTGGTTAACTTGGGTGGTAGACATCTAAGCTGTTTTTGGCCAGTTTTTGCACCTATAAGGAAAAAGCACACCTATAGTTGAAAGAGAATATCACCAAAACACAAAGGCAAACAAAACAACAAGATCTTGGTCAATATCATTTGAGCCTGAGATTTAGTTGTCTCTGGGCTTTGGAGTTATATATGTTGATAAAATTCCTTTTGGCAAAATTTAGTTTGAGTAGGTTTCTGTCAAAAAAGTTGGCTAGTATAGATGTGATCTCTGCCAAAGAAGTTTATAAGTCCAATGAGAGTGTAGCCAATGATGGTCTGACAAGCTCTCTACAGTAAGTGCCATAAAGAAATATATAAACAATGTGTTATAGCAGTGCAGAAGGTGATGACACCAGTATGAACTATAGGAGATAGGGAGGACTTCATGGAAGACTAAGACTTGATTTGGCTCTTGAAATATAAGTAGAATTCCAAGAGAGGAACAACACTTAGGTAAATCTAAGTAGAAGAAATAGAACAGATGTGAAGACATGAAAATTATCCCTCCACGTTTGAATAGTGTCAATAGTTCCATGGTCACTGTAACGGAGTGTGAGTAGGGTAACAGGAGGTAAGAGGTAGCAAGAGCTGAAAATGGTGGGGCAAGACCCGATATGCTATGTTGTTAGGTATTATCTCATAAGTAGTGGCATCTTGTCTTAGTCCATTTTCTGTTTCTTATAACAGAATACCTGAAGCCAGGTAATTCAAAAGAAAAGGCATTTATTCCTTTCGGTTATGGAGGCTGAGAAGTCCAAGGTAGGGGGGCTGTAACTGGTGAGGGTCCTTTTGCTGGTGGGGACCCTATGAAGGGTCCCGAGGCAGCACAGGGCATCACGTGGTGAGCGGGCTGAGTGTGCTAGCTTACGTCTATTTTCCTTTCCTTTTAAAGCCACCAGTCCCATTCCTGTGATGATCCATTAATCCACAAATGCATTAACTCATTCGTGAGGACAGGGCCTCCATGACCCCATCACCTCTTAAAGACCCCACCTCTCAATACTGGCACATGGAGGATTAAGTTTCAACATGAGGTTTTGAGGGAATAAACATTCAAACCATAGCACATCTTTCAAAGTTTTAAGGAGGGATGTGAGATGGTTAGAAAAACATTTGAGAAAGCCAAATCTGGTGTTTACGAGGATGGTTTAAAGTGGAAAGGCATGAAGGCTGTGAGACTCAATGGGCAGCTACTGCCATGGTCTAAGTAAGGAATGAACAAGGCTTAGGCTGCTGCAGTGATGGTGGGGAGAAGTGGACAGATATAGGCAGATATACTCCCTATCTCTATTCTCCTGCCACGATCTTAGTTTAGGCCCCCACTTGCTTCTCATCTAGATTATTGCAGTAGCTTTCTATTCATAATTAGTCTCTTTGGTCTTGATATCTTCCCTTTCCTATATTCAAATCAACCTACACATTTCTACCAGAGGGATATTTCTAAAAATTCAAGCCTGAATATGACACTCCTCTTTTGAAATGGTAAAATGGCATCACACCATTTTCAAGACAATGTTTGTATTCAGTTTAGCATGCAATCTTCTTTATTATCTGGCCCCTAGTTCTCTAGTTCTGGCCCTTGTCTCATCTTTGGATATATTGAACCTTTAGTAGTGCTGAGATAGAGTCATGCTCTGTCATGTTCTTATGACTTCCCACATGTTCTTCCCTCTCTTCAGAATGACTTCCCATCACCTGTTTTCCTAATTAATGTATACTCTACCATCAAATCTCTGCTCAATATTACCTCCCTTGAAAGGAATTCCGAGGCCTCCAATCTGATTTACATACCGCTTGCTACCTGAGCAAGGACTGAAATAATTATCTTACCCATCTGCCTATCCCAATAGCTCGTGAGATTCTTGAAGTCAGGAAGTCTTGAATTCTTGAAGTCTTGGAAGTCAGTTGTTCCAACTTTGTATCGAATGAATTCTTAAGATTCAATCACCAATGGCTATATACTAGATGCCTAATAACTAAAATATCTTAAATACAATTTTAAAATTTTATTATTTGAATATGGAATTTGTAGGAATAAAAAATAAACTAAAAATTTTATTACTCAAGATTAATTGCTTACATGCATTCAAATAAACATGCTTTTTATTTTTTCAAATGTAGTGGTTTGTTGTGAATAATTTATAGTTATTTTTAAAACATCAATTACTGCCTGCTTGGTGATCCCTGGTTGCTCAATCCATGTTGTAGATATTGTCTCTTTGGTGATTGAGACATTCTAGCTGTCTGTTGGAACAAATGTGGGGCATCTTGGAAACAGGAACTAATGCTATAAAAACACAGGATAAATGACCACACTGAGAAATCACCATATTTCCCTCCTATAGTGTTGTAAAATTAGAAGCAACAGGGAAACTAAAGTGTTGCTTAGTAAATCTTAAGCTCCTTGAAGAAAAGATAATTTAGTATAGACTTTTATACTTTGACAACAAAGTTTCTGTTGTCATTTAGGGTCATAGCAATTATAGATATTTCTAATATTATTTATATATTGTATGTTTTTAATCAAGTAATTTAATCCAATTTGGAAAAGAACCTAAATAGTCCTATTAGATTCTTAGGATTATCAGTAGGGTTGTGAGAAGTTAATTTCTGAGTTACAACTTGTTTTTGGTTAGGTGAAATCTCTACTTATAGTTATTCTAACCAGAGTTGCCATAAATGGCAGGTAAATGACATGTTTATAAATCTTTGGTGGAAAAGCTAAAGAATTAAAAAGGGGAGGACAACTGGGATAATATAAACTGGAAATAGAATTTTTGATATGGTAGAATTCCCCCACCCCAATTTGTCAGATAGGTATACTTAGCAAATTTCCATGTGAAATAAATGAGAAATATTTTAAATGAATTTCTTCCATTTAAGTTAAGAGATAACTCACACATCATTGGCAAAAGTGTACATATATATCTTTTTCCCATTAAAAAATGAAAAAATATACTGATACCATTTTTAAAAGGTCCTATTGAGAAAAAAGAGAAATAACATAACATTAATAATGTTTATATTTCTAAAAAAAGAATGGAATAAGATAATTTTTGAAAGAATAAGTATGGTTTTACTAGGGAAAATAAGAAATTACTGATGTCTTGCTTAACCAGTAGTACATGAATAATATTAATACTGCTTTATCCTAAAGAGATCAATGTATCAGACATCAACCAGTTTATAATCCTAGATGAACCACATTTGGCCAAACATTGGTAAATGACTCAAATAGTAAAACTAAGACTAAATAACCACTTTTGTAAACTACAAAATCCTGCCTACATTGTTCACAATTTTGCAACTTGATTTGATTAGTGAAAAATCATTCGGTTGGCATTCAAATTAAAGCTTTTAAATATATAAATTTATATATATCAGATTAAAAAATATGAAATAGGTACAGTTTATATTACTAGCTAATTGTGATCTGTAAAAATGAACCCCAAATAAAGTATTACCCTAGGAACTACAGAAAAAATGGAGAAATTTGATGTTTTAAGATGAGACATAAAATGACATTTTGAATTCAGACAATGAGCATTCATATCCACTGAAATTTTTATTCAGCACTTCTTATAACCTTTATACTAATTTTTTGTTCACTTGGATAATTAAATCCAATTGATAATTTTAGTTAAATACTGCATGTATTATAAATATAATATTCAAGATGATCTGAGTCACTTACAAAAGTTCGTACTCTATAAAACCAATAATTAATAGTTAAAGGAAATACTCATAATTTACCATCAATAGTGATGTTAAGTTAGGAATGCAGAGCATGATGAATCAGATCATATTTTATTTAAAATATTGAGTAATCTTTACATGTAAAGAATTTAGATGGCAAATAGCCTACAGGCTCTTTTCAAAACTTCTCTCGCTTATGGTTGTTGACATCACAAATTGATTCATAGCAGTCTTCTTACTGGACCTGTATTGAGCCTCATATTTTGTCCCAGAACTCAAGAAATCATTTCCAATCAACTGGATTTGGCACTTGAGATGAAACTTCTTTACCATTCCTGAGACAATCATTTTTTAGAAAGAGGGATTGAAAGTCACAGAGATTATGTGATTTAGCTCAAATCACATCACAGCTCTGTGGCTACCTCTCAGGTTAGTACCTGTCAGTCTGCTGAGTCCTTTTTTCCCTAGTTTATGTTCTTTTACCATATTTCTTTCTTAAGGGGACTTAGTATAGAATTCTACATATAGCATTCACTCAACAAATATTTTTGAATGACAGATTCAATATTGAGCATAAAGTAATCATTATTAGAAACTAAATGAAGCATAATAACTATTGTAGAAATCATTAGATGATATCTCTTACACAATTTTGACTGAGTGTAGATTCTGAGACGCTGACACTTAAGGAAGAAAGGAACACTTCAGTGATGGAGAGAGTGCTTACTTTTTACTTTTAGAGAGAGTGAAGTTATGAAAATCTAGAAAGGTTTTTGTGAGAGCAAGAATATTCAAAATGCAAAGCCAAGATAGTAAAAGTTTAATTCATTTATCAAAGTAAAGGCTAATGGAAAAAAGTAGGTCATAGCTTCTGTTGAATACAAATATAATGGAAGGAAAAGCACAACTTTGGAAAAAAGGTATTTTTTTTTCCAATATTTGTTGAATGGATAAAGTGTTGATGAGGGGATGCAATGTCGATTAGTGATCAAGCTGGGATGGGCTTAATTTTGGAAATTTGTGCTTTGGAGTAGATTTTTAGTCTAAAGTAATTGTCTTCTTAGGGAACCAACAACTTATATTGAATGTTCATTCATATGATTTATTACATTAATTTTCAGATGTTAAACCAACCTTGCATCTTTGGAATAAATCTCACTTGGTCCTGGTGTATAATTCTTTTGATATGTTGCTGGATTCTGTTTGCTAATATTTTGGTGTGGGTTTTGTCATCCATATCATTAATTTTTTTTTTTTGTGTGTGTGTGTGTGTGATGTCTTAGTCTGGTTTTGGTATGAGGGCAATTCTGGTCTCATAAAATGAATTGAGAAGTGTTTTCCTTTCTTGTATTTTTTGGAAAATTTCTTGAAGAATTGGTATTAATTCTTCTTTAAATGTTTGATGGAATATAGCAGTGAGGCCAGATGGGCCTGGACTTTTCTTTGTGGATAGGTTTTTGATGTTGTTATTGATTCAATCTATTCACTTGGTATAGAACTATTCAGATTGTCTACTTCTTATTGAGTCAGTTTTGTTAGTTTGCGACTTTCTAGGGATTTGTTCATTTTATCTAAGTTATCTAATTTGTTAGTATACATTTTTTCATAGTATTCTTTTGTATTTTTAAAAAAATTTCTGTAAGATCAGTAGTAATGTCCTCTCATTCATCTATGATTTTCATAATTTGATTCTTTTATTTCTTGGCCAATCTAGTTAATGGCTTGCCAATTTTGTTGATCCTTTCAAAGAACCAGCTTTTGGTTTCATTGACTTTTCTTCATTATTTTTCTTTCTTTCTCTTTTTTTTTGAGACAGAGTCTCATTCTGTTGCCTGGGCCAGAGTTCCATGGCATCAGCCTAGCTCACAGTAACCTCAAACTCCTGGCTCAAGCGATCCTCCTGCCTCAGCCTCCGGAGTAGCTGGGCCTATAGGCATGTGCCACCATGCCCGGAGAATTTTTCTATATATTTTTAGTTGGCCAATTAATTTCTTTCTATTTTTAGTAGAGATGGGGGTCTCACTCTTGCTCAGGCTGGTTTTGAACTCCTGACCCTGAGCAATCCTCCCACCTCAGCCTCCCAGAGTGCTAGGATTACAGGCGTGAGCCACTGTGCCTATATTTCATTATTTTAACTCTAATCATTATTATTTTATTTTGCTTGCTTTGAATTTAGTTTGCTCTTCTTTTTCCAATACCTTAAAGTGAAAGGCTATGTGACTTGAGATATTCTTTCTTAATATGGAAATTTATGGCTATATATTTTCCTCTAAGCATTGCTTTAGCTGCATCTTATAAAGTTTAATATGTTGTGTCTTTATTTTCATTCATAACAAAGTATTTTTTGATCTCCCATTTTATTTCTTTTTCAATCCATTGATTAGGCATGTGTTATTTAATTTTCACATATTTGTGAGTTTCCCCCAATTTTTTCTGTTACTGATTTTTTTCCTTTGGAATTATTTTATTAAATCGTAAATGTATGACAGCTTCTTAACTCTACACAAGTGCTTAAATTTTTAAAAGGAAAAATGTTATGTTTTATTACACCATGGTTCTGGCTAATAGCTTTTCAAAACTTTGAGAAAAATCTTAAAAAAGATTTCAGATGTCACCTGAAACTTACAAATTGAACATTATTGAAGGAATGCTTCTACCCTTTTACAAAGACCACGGAAAAGAAACAACAATTAAAAAGCTAAGAAACTGTCTCAAAGTAATTTTTTTAACAATCCTTTCTCCACAGCGAGGTCATGTTATCAAATAATCCAATCCATTCACAAAATGTCTCTCTGCATCTGCTCTGATGTCTTCTGTTATATCACTGCACATTTATGTATGACTGAGGTAAGAGTTCCCTTAACATTGTTATTCCAATAACCTGTAGTTGCTCTATTACCTCTGGGCTCTCATCTTTTCCTATTTATACAGAGAAGCTCATGGCAAATAGAAAGAAAGCTTAATATTGGCTCATTCCCTTATAACCTCCACTTCCTCCACTGCCTCCTGGACCAAAATTTCTTCCACCATATGGTCTGCCCATGTTCCTGCTACCACCAAAATTTCCATTCTTCATTGGATGCTGACAGAAGGTTGCTAGCTATAATTTCCAAAATCATTGTAATTTTCACTTCCATAATTTCCTCCTCTATAGCTGTCATAACCATCTCTCTAGCCCCACCTAGTTGCCATATCTAGGTCCTCCATCACCATATCCTACTCTTCCTCTTCCATGATCAAGGCTACTACCTCCAAAATTGTCACTTCAAGGTCCTCCTTCATATCCATGATAGAGTCAATAACCATTGTATAGAGCCATTACAGGGCCATACCCATACCTATATAGAGCCTTTGTAGCCATCCCCAAATCTGCATCCATCAGATTCTCCTCTAAAGTTACTTCTCAGTTCTGGTCCAAAATTTCTACCACCATGTGAATCCCCCAAATCAAAATCACCCTTTTTCCATGCTTACAACTTTGAACTTCATGCATTTGCCTAGCCAAAGCCTTTCTTACTTCTACATTATTACCATTGATGGTGTGGTATTTCTGAAGTACAGGTCTATCCACAGGATTATGGTCATCAGAAGTAACAAAGCCAAAGCCTTTCTTCTTTCCAGACTACCTATCAGTAATTATTTCAATGGTATCAATTTTTTCATATTCCTCTCTAAGGTGATATTCTTCAGTATCTTCTTTAATTCCACCAAGAAAGAGCTTCTTCACAGTTACATGAACCTCTGGTGTTCCAGACTCTTCTCTTGCTACACCTCATTTTGGTTCAACTACTCTCCCATCAATTGAATGAGATCTTGCACCTATGGCAGCATTAACCTCAACCATGGACTGAATGTTCCAAAACCCAATCCTCTTGATGTTTTGCTTGCAGGATCCCTCATTATCTCACAGTCTGTAAATTTTCCCCATTACTCGTAGTAGTTTCTCAAACTTTCTTCTGTGGTTTCAAAGCTTAAGCCACTAATAAAGAATTTATGGAACTATTTCTTTTCTCTCTCTATCATGTACTCAGTTGCTTCAGGACAATTTCCCACAGCAGTCAAGTGAGATGACAGAGATCTCTGCACAAATACAAACCAGATTCACACTGGTGCTGTAGTGAGAACTACTGCTGCTCAAGAAAAAAACACCACTAGGAGCACCTCTGCATGGGCCTGGTGCTGTTGTTACTCCCTCTTATTATTTAATAATTTCATTACATTGTGGTCAGATAACATATTTAATACTTTGTATTAATATTATTTCTATTCTTTTAAATTTATTGAGCTTTGTTCTATGGCTGAGTATGTACTCTACCCTGGGGAATATTTCATGTGCACTTGGGCAGAATGTATATTCCATTGTGGTTGGATGGAATGTTCTATAAACGTCTGGATCTACAGATAAACAACTAGATCTGTGAGATCTAGTTGGTTTGTAGTGTTATTCAGGCCTTCTATTTAATTGTTGATCTTCTGTTTAGTTGTTCTAACCATTATTAAAAGCAGGATATCGAAGCCTGCAACTATTATTTGATTTATTCATTTGTCTCTTTGTTTTTATTAGTCTTTGCTTTGTGTATTTGGTATTCTGTTATTATGTGCATGTATGTCCATAATTGTTATATCTTCCTGATAGCTTGTCCCTTTTATGTTTATAAAATGTCCTTCATTATTTCTGGTTTTATATAAATATACATATATATAGTTTTAAAGTATATTTTGTCTGATAGTAATATAGCACTCAAGCTTTTTTTTTGGTTGTTTGCATGATATAACTTTTCTATCCTTTTACTTTCAATTTATTGGTATCTTTAAATCTAAAGTGTTTCTCTAGTAGACACTATATAGTTGAATTATGTTTTATTATGCAGCTTGATAATCTTTGCCTTTTTTTTTGGATTGTTTAATCTACTCATATTTGATGTTTTTATTAATAAAGAGAAAAATATGCATTATGCTACTGTATAATTACATAATAACCTTTACTGATACTTTGTTTTTTCATGTAGCTTCTAATTGTCTGATGTCACTTGCTTTAACCTGAATAACTTTCTTTACTATTTCTTGTAAAACAGGTCTGTTGTTATTTCACCTAAGAAAAGCTTATAAGAAGTTTTTTTTTTTATTTTAAGATTTCAATCAATTTTTTAGGTTTCCTCAGGGAAGGAGTTGTACAAAATGGTAGATTGGTCTGTCCTTACTGGAAGTGGAAGTTTATTTATTCATTTATTTTCATTTCCCTGATTTCTAGTAATGCCAAGAATCTTTTTTGACCATTTGAGTTTATTGGCCATTCAGGTTTCTTCAGCAAATTTTCCTATTTGTATT
>VSMD01004149.1:0-37690 GCA_008750895.1 Mirza zaza | reverse complement strand
CTCAAGCCTGTAATCCTAGCTCTCTGGGAGGCCGAGGTGGGCGGATCCTTTGAGCTCAGGAGTTCGAGACCAGCCTGAGCAAGAGCGAGACCCCATCTCTACTATAAATAGAAAGAAATTAATTGGCCAACTAATATATATAGAAAAAAAAAAATTAGCCGGGCATGGTGGCACATGCCTGTAGTCCCAGCTACTTGGGAAGCTGAGGCAGCAGGATTGCTTGAGCCCAGGAGTTTGAGGTTGCTGTGAGCTAGGCTGATGCCACGGCACTCACTCTAGCCTGGGCAATAAAGTGAGACTCTGTCTCAAAAAAAAAAAAAAAGAAAGGGGCTGGTCTAGCAGGTTTCCTATACCCAGGATGGAGGTGGCTGTCCTCTCCTTTGGTTAGAAGTTGGAATGCGTTCCTTCCTCGAACCCGGTAAACTGCCCTGCCTTCAGAGTGCATTCCCACCTTTAAAACCTCTCAATCTTGGCTTTGGTGCTGGCTTTCAGCAACCTCCTTTCTTACCTTTCTCTGGACCCCCATGTGCTCCTGACCACAACACAATGAAGACTACCACTGCCTTTCCCCTAAACAGGCCGAGGCTCTCTATTTGTGTCAATTGTCTACCAAACACCAGCCACAAAAAGCTTTTAAAATAATTTCTCTCCTACTGGGAAAACTAAGAAGCACCTGCTGCCTCTTTTGTTCTCTGGTGAGTGCTCTCCTGATGCCAAGGGCCCTTGTCTCCAAGGCAGTCTACAGATCAGAGCTCTGGTCCCCGTGCCTTCTGTCGTGCTTTGTAATTTATATAAATCATTCACCTTCTCTAGGCTGTGTCTCCCCTATATTAAGAAGTAGGGTCAAGAATCCATGTTCCTTCTGTCCTAAAAAATGGGAGAGTGAGGAAGATGACAGACATGAAAACCCAGTGAGTTCCCAGAAGAGTGGACAACAGGACTTGTAGATCAGAGTAGTGAAGCATCAGACATAACAGTGGTTCTCTTGATAGTTTAATGTCATATTTGCAGCATAAATAAGGCACAATATATGCCAGGGCAAGGGAGGGAGGGAAAAGGCATGGCTGGAGGGATAATTGCTAAGTGGCAAGGGGGTAGGAAGAAGGGATGGTTAGGGAGAATAGAGCGAAGCCCCTGCCTCAGCCCCATCCCAGGAGATTGTGAGAGCCTGCTCACAGGGATCATGCTGAATCAGGTGGAGGGGACAAGGGAAGACGGTTTTGTAACAAAATAGCCTGTAGCACTGCATCCTCCTACCTGTCAAAGTCCACCACTGAGGACTGGTGAGACCCAGACCCAGAGTCAAGTTCCTTGATAAGATGGAGAGGTGTTGCTACATGTCAAAAATAATATATAGATGAACAGAGATATAATTATAGATATACACTGCTTTCTTTTCAATAGATACTATATCAGGATGCAGCAGCCTCCACAAATGGGCTGGGGGCTCATCTCCTCCCTGCTTGAAAGGTGTGTGTGTGTATGGGAGGAACGGGACAGCTAAAGCTCCAGCTGGTCCTGAATGTAACAAAGAATGTGGAGTGACCAGTCTGCAAGGGAATATGGGACAACTCCTGTCCAGACCAACACAGGGATAGGTTTTAGGGCAAAGACTAGAAGAAAGACAAACCTAGATTTTGAGATCAGTGATGTGATGGTTGTTTTAATGGGAAAGGAGGGAGGGACTGGAGGGACTCGAAGAAATAGAAAAATGTTAGTGCTAAGGCAAAGGACGGTATTTAAAATATCCTCGACACCCTGTAAAAATTTCCCAGCTTGCCCCCAAGGCAATGGTTTCCAAACGTTAGTGTGCATTAGAATCACCTGGAGTGCTTGCTAAAACCTGCCCCCAGAGTCTCTGACCCAGCAGGTCTGGGTCGGGGCCCAAGAACGCGCATTTCTAACAAGCTCCCAGACGATGGTGATGCTGATGTCGCTGGACCTGGACCGGATTCTGAGAACAGGTGCCCTAAAGTCAGTGAAACTAGTGCTCACAGCCACTTCTTACAGCTAAAAACCCCAGTCACCAGTAGTTAATGCTAGTGCGATATCTCTGTGCTACTAGCCCCCCGTTAAGAAAATAAAATAAATCCTAGTAGCTATGATTCGAACCTGAATCTACAAAGGACATAAGCTGCCTTAACCTGCCCTACTCTCCCCAGCCTTTTCTCATTCTGGGGTAGGACTTTACCCCAAAGAGAGACAATTCAACTGGTGCAGAAGGTGGGAATGTTGGCCAGCAGCCACCTAAGCTCATTCCTGCTGGGTCACCACCCTGGGGTGGTGGGTGGGTCGGGATTTATGTCTGTATGCACAAGCGTTTGTGCAAACAGAAAAATAGAGAAATCAGTTCTACTATGAAAGGGATGTAGGTTTGTGGGAGGCTATAGTGGGGCTGGGAGGGTCCTCTAATCTGCCTTAGGAGCCTCCCGACCCCTGTCAATAAAGAGAGCAGAAAGAGCATATCAACAAAAGCATATATGACATAGCTAGGAAGACTGGAATCTAAGCAGACTGGTTATGAAATTAAAAAAAAGAAATAATATATTTCCTTCCTGTGTATACAATGTACAATATTACTGGAAAATAATGATTTGAGGATGGGAAGGAAGTCATAAAAGAAAGGGGGAGATTTTGGTAAGGATAGCTATCTCAGGGGCTAGCACCTTTAAGGAGCCTCTCAGTGTGGTGCAGGGGAGCCTCAGAAACCAAAGGAAGTATTTTTTTGTTGTCTACTTGGTGGTTCAGGATGTAGATAGAGCATGGTTATGTTATGGTCAAGCACTCCATCTACCAGGATGGGTGGTGCTGGAGGGCAGTGAATCAAGAAAGGAACTGTCTGGCTGGGCACGGTGGCTCACGCCTGTAATCCTAGCACTCTGGGAGGCCGAGGTGGGTGGATCGTTTGTTTGAGCTCAGGAGTTTGAGACCAGCAAGACCCCATCTCTACTAAAAATAGAAGGAAAGTAGCTGGACATAAAAATATATAGAAAAAATTAGCTGGGTATGGTGGCTCACACATGTAGTTCCAGCTACTCGGGAGGCTGAGGCAGCAGGATTGCTCAAGGTCAGGAGTTTGAAACCAGCCTGAGCAAGGGTGAGACCCTGTCTCTACTAAAAATAGAAAGAAATTAATTGGCCAACTAAAAATATATAGAAAAAATTAGCCGGGCATGGTGGCACATGCCTGTAGTCCCAGCTACTCGGGAGGCTGAGGCAGGAGGATTGCTTGAGCCCAGGAGTTTGAGATCACTGTGAGCTAGGCTGACGCCACGGCACTCTAGCCCTGGCAACAGAGTGAGACTCTGTCTCAAAAAAAAAAAAAAAAAGAATCTGCAGACCCAGTGGGAGGGAGCCACATCCTGGTGGTCTTCAGCACTGAGGCTGTGGGGGTGGTGGGTGGGGGGAGTTGGGCAAAGGGTCCGTTCAAGGAACACAAGAGGATGGTCATCCACGTATTCATGGCCTCTTCCTCAGGCTTCGTAGTGGATGTTATGGGGTACAAACATTTTGGTTAAATGAAATGCATTTGCCTCGTTCAACCCAGGGCCACAAGCATATCCTTCCCACATAGAGTGCACCCTGTCTCTATTAGCTGTGGGTTTACTCAGCCTCGCCCCCTACCTGACCAGCACCCAGTACATCTATGCATATGTGTTCTTTACTGAGAGACTTTAAAGGGAAACTGTGATGTGGGTAGATGGTTCTGTGTTCTTGAAGAGGAAGACTCATTTTTCTGAAAGGGACCGCTCTACATTTGGCCTGTGCCACTGGCCAGGCAGAAGTGGTGAGACTCCTGGTAAACAGAAAGTGCCAACTTAACTTGTTTGATAGTAAAAAGAGAACTCCTCTGATGAAGGCCATCCAATGCCAGGAGGAGGAATGTGTAACTGTTCTGCTGGAAGGTGGTGCCAGTCTCCATACTAGGGATGTCTATGGCAACACTGCTCTTCACTATGTTGTTTATCACCAGAATGTATCAATAGCAGAAAAACTGCTCTCAAACAGTGCATTTATCGATCCCCCAAACAAGAGTCATCTCATACCACTTTTACTTGCTGTAAGTAAAAAAAGAGAGGAAATGGTGGAATTTTTAGTAAAGAATGGAGCAAACATTAATGCAGTTGACAAGTTGAAAAGAAATGCTCTCATGCTTGTGACAGATTCTCAGTCATCACATATAGTCAGTCTTCTTCAGCAAAGTCTTGATGTCTCTTCTGAAGAGCTCACGAGACAGCAGAGGATTATGCCATTGCTAGTGGTTTCAATAGCATTCCCCAGCAAATTTCAGAGCATAAAGAAGAAAAGATAACAAAAAATCCTTCTCAAAACAGTGATTCAGGTATCTTCCAGGCCCTGCATTATCCTGCCCAGACCAGCAGTCCATGCCAAGAAAGGAACTCAGCTGGAATTGTGACCCCAGCAACTGCAGACACACAAGATGATTTCTACACTCCAATAATTTTGCCCCAGTTAAACCTGATTACCTAATCCCTTGCCTACCAAACTATCCTTAAAAACCATGTCTCCCAAATTCTCGGGGAGGCAGATTTGAGAAATTTCTCCTGTCTCCCCACTTAGTGCTATATCGATTAAAGCTCTTTCTCTGCCATAAAAAAAAAATAAGAAAGAAAGAAAGAAGCCAGATTGCTTCTTGGCCTTTTGGCTAAGATCAAGTGTGAAGAAAGGAGCTGAGAACAGAGCAGGGATGGAAGGCGCAAGGTGAGGCTCAATTAGCTCAACTCCTCTTTAACTACTACCTGTAGTCCATGGTCTAGTGCTCAGGGCCAAGGAGAGGAGTGGAGGCTGAAGGAAGCCAGATGTGGGGTGTACAACCAACAGGGAAAGAATAAGTAAAAGAGGTATGACTTTTTTTTTAAGCTCCCTAGTGGTATGGGAGGTTTTCTCAAACTTTTCAACTCTAAGCAAGCTTTCTTTTAAGGGAATGAGGCAGAAAGTGTGCAGACCAGAAGACCTGGTTCTGACCCCTTTCTCTATGGCCTTGGGTATCTAGCAGCTTGCTGTGTCTTTGGAGTGAGATGGGAAGCCTGAGTCCTGTTTTCACTCAGAAGAGTCCAAGACACACTCTCAGCTTCTTTCTGAAAGTGTCTTCCCTTAGGCCTCTAGAAAGACCATGGTCTTTAAGAAGGGCTAAGTGACACTTTCTGTGATGTCTGGTTCTGGTCCAGATGAGTCTGGAAGACAAAGATCAGGGGAGAGTAACCACATGGCTGGCAGTAGTAACAAGGGAAGTGACGTTCCTCCTGACTACTGGAGAAGCTTCAGGGTAAGCAAATGCTCTGCCTTCTTAGTGAGACCGAGGACCAATTCAAGAGCTGTCTGGGGAAGCGGGGTTTCTGTCCTGCCCCTTCCGCATTTCAGTGCCACTTCACTACTGCAGTTCTGGCAATGATCCTCATTTAGGTCTCCTATACTAACTTCCCACTGATGAAATAAGGACTCAGAGAATTAGACATAGAGGCTAAGAATCTAAAAAGACTACATAAATTAGCCACCCATCATGCCACAGGTGTGACTAAATAAAAAAAAATAGCCACCTATCACAGGGACAGACTGGCAGGGCATGTTTGCAGTGACAAATTGATTCTTAACTTTAAAAACACTTGACTGAAGGGGGAAGAAAAATAGTCAAAGGTCTTATGGAAGCTCCTTAGGAGCCATAAACTCTTTCAAGCTTTAGGGCAAGGCTGCTAGTGGGAAATCAAGACAACAAAAAATGAAACAAAAATCTAAAGCAGGAGAAAATTCCAGAGAGCAGCCATCTAAAGGAGAGGTCCTGAGTACAAGTTATGGCTATGAATTTTTAAAGGCAAGTAAAAGTCCCTGAAGGTGGTAACCTGCATTGTGACCATCTGTCATAACATTTGCTAGTCTGAGTCACTTCAGGGGCTGTTCCTGTTGGGTATCTCTAGTAGAGGATGAGAAAATTGTGTTTTCTCGACTTTGTCTTCACCAAGGTATGGCTTGTTCAGTACTGGCTCTGAAAAGCAGGAGGGGAAATTTTAAAAAATGCAGAACATGTCACCTGGTTCAGTACATCACTCTAAGGAAATGAAATCTCATAGCTTAGAATAATTTTCTTGTTCCCCTCTGACAGCCAATTTTGGAAGACAAAACAAGCAAGGAAGTTGGCAGTTATTTTGTATGTATAATAGAAGTAGGAGAGATGGAGAAAAGGACATTCTAGGCTTGGGCAGATGGCAGAAGGTGGCTCTGGGACAACTGGAAGGGTTTCACACTGAAGTGCTATTAAAGCTGACCTATCTATCCACAGGCCTCTGGCTTTGGATTGCTTCCTATGGCCATGTAGAAATTGCATAGTTCAGAGCCAAGAGAAGATGAGAAGTCCTAAATGAGAAGAAAGAAGAATAAGAGGGATGAATTTCTCCCCCTGCAATCCAACTCTTCAAAGGAAGAATGGTTGAGAGGGATAGTCACCAATTTCCCAGGTAGGCCAGACCCTGGGCTCCTCTGCTGAGATCAATACTATACCTTCCCTCTCCCCTTCCTTCCTCCATCCAATCTCATACTTAAAAAATCCCACTTGGGACCTTGGCTATGATGCTTTGGAATCCTGGAGCTTGTTTTATGGGGAAACATTGCATTTGTGGGCAGAGGGCAGAAATGAGTTGAGGAAGTTCTGCAGGACCAGTGGCTAGGCTAGGAATCTGGTGAAAGAGAAAAGGTAGTCCAGAGGGCAATGGGGACTTGTGAATACAAGACCCTAGCTCAGAAAAGAAGACAGATTTGTGAGGCAGCGAGATGGGGTAGAGCAAGGGAACCTAAGAATCCCCTACATGACAGCCTGTAGGAGGGCTGCATCTTAACTAGTTATAGAAGAGAGACAGGCGGTAAAGTTGACAAGAGAATGAAGAGGGAGAGGCAGGAGCAGAAAGATGACCAAAGGCCAGGGCGGGGTTCATGCCTGTAATCCTAGCATTCTGGGAGGCAGAGGTGGGAGGATCACTTGAGTTCAGGAGTTCGAGACCAGCCTGAGCAAGAGTGACACCCTATCTCTACAAAAAATAGAAAAACTAGCTGGGTGTCGTAGCATGCACCTGTAGTCCCAGCTACTCATGAGGCTGAGGCAGGAGGATGGCTTGAGCCCAGGAGTCTGAGGTTACAGTGAGCTACGATGATGCCACTGCACTTTACCCAGGATGACAGAGCAAGATTCTGTCTCAAAAAAAAAAAAAAAAGACCAAAGATGACAATATGTATGCTTTGGCCAGTAAACTCTTATAAAACCTAAAAGAATCAATTAATCCAGTAACCTGATGGAACAAGCTTTAAACTACATTGTTCCTGCCACCCCTGATGATTAGAAATGAAGGAAGATGGAGGGGAGGAGAGAGAACCAACCAGTCAGACCCTGGGCTCTTTCCCCACCAAGAAATCTGTAATAATAAGGCCACAAGATAAGGAAAGACCCTACCAACTAGACTAGGTAAAGTCAAGAGACAAAATGAGGTACTCAAATAGCTCTGGAAATAGATGAGGAAGAACTAGAACTCCTGGGGTTTTGTTTGCTTCTTTTTGCTTTTTTGTGTGTGTGGCAGGTAGGGAGAAGGAATAAAGCTTATAGAGGAACTGGAAAATACTGCTACTTCATACATCAAAGGTAAACTTACATTCTCCAAAAGTGAATGTTTTAACTAGAATTTAGGAAGGGGAAAAAGGGATAAATGAGCAGCTACTGGGAGACAAAGTCCTGAGTCCATGGGGTGGCTGGGGGATGGGTCAGTGGGTGATATGCCATCAAATCTAGCCTCTCTCTATCTGGCAGGAAGTGGCATGCTGTTAGGGAACAAGAAAGTAACAGCCATGAGTGGGAGGAGAGGGAACTGAGAAACCCCAAACCTAGAAGTGTAAGGGTTAGTGTTAAAAGAGAGAGATATACATGAATGGGGTAGGGTGATTGTTCGGACCATCTGGAAAGGCCTTTGGCTGTGGGTACATAAGAAACCCCACCCTTGAGGGATGATCTATGAGGCTCTGGGGCTTGGAGGCCCCAGTAAAGGTGTCAAACATACATGACCATGTGGCTGAAGAGAAAAGCTCGACGTATGTCCATTACTCACAACACACAATTTCACCCCCCACATATTGCCATATCCAAGGCAGATGGAAGGGGATAAGATGACATCTCGCTTGGCTCCTGGGCGGGCAAGCTCTGGCTGGGGACCTCTCCACCAGGGGAGGCATCATCTGCCCGCAGACTGGGACTGTGGGGTCATGATCACATGCGACTGTATCGGCATGCTCACTTCTGTCCTTTGGCTGGCCATCTGAGTGAGGACTGAGGTGGCTACAGCTTCAGCTGCAGAGCGAACACTGAGGCCATTGCTAGGGACTGTTGCTGAGCTGTGCTGAATCACAGGGGCCGGAGAACCCGTTGGCTCTGAGCTTTCCTTGGGGCTTTCTGCCAGGAAGGAGGACAAAGAAGAGAGCAAGAGGTTAGAAAACAGAATGGAGAAAGAGGCAGGACAACCTTCTGCCGTAATTCTAAAGGAGTTCAAAGGAAAATGAACTTTTTGGGGGGAAAGCTCCCAAGAATCCTGGCCATTAAGTCATAAATGGGCTAGGAAGTGGGAAGCTGTAAGAAGGGAAGAAAGAACTAGGCCAAAATTAACCTATCTATCCCCATAAAGTGAATCCCCAACATGTTAATTACACTGTCTGGCTTCTAGGTCTTTGCATAGTTCATTATTCCTATTTAGAACACTTTTCCTCTTATTTATGCCTTTAGATGTGATTTAAAATAGATCACTTTTTAGCTATACTCTCTAATCAATTCCCACAGGAATGGAATCATTCTATTATTTTTTATGCTCCTTTAGCATATAGTTGCATCACAGGTAAGTCTGATAAATCTAGCTATAATCAAATGACATTATAAATGGCCAGTCCTTGGCCAAGGTTCAGTTAACACATAAAACTATAAAGAAGTCTGTTTGACCCTCTCTATCAATTAGATAGACAATAATGATTTAAAACATTTATTACGAGCTATGCCATTCCACCTAAAGTGACCATAACACTTCACTACTAAACACAGATATCTGAGCTACATACAATGGTAACTTCATGTTTCTCATCAGTCAAGGAATTTTATTAAACATCAGATAGCTTCTGTGGCCGTTTAAATAGAGATATGTGGAATAAGGGCAAACTTCTAATAGCTGGTTGTATTTTTGACCTTTTGATGAACCCCTGAGTCTCTTTCAGGATTTGAATATTGCCTCCTCTGTGAAGCCATCTTTGTTCCCTCGGAAAATTAACTGTTTCATCCTTTATGTTTTCAGAACATATACTCATTTATTCATCAAACATTTGCTAAGCATCATCCATGTACCAGGCACAGGTACACAGAGAATAAAAGGGAACTCTGTCCTCAGGAAGCTCCCCATGCAGGGGCTGCTTAACTGTAATATCTGTCCTTATTTGCTCATGGGTAACATGACCCTCTCAAGAGGTAGTAACAATGTTTTATTTGTCTTGTGCCAAGTACTTACCATAACATCTATATCACACAGTGGGAACTAAATACATCTTTGCTGTAATGAATAGTTGAATGGATTGACTATGGGTCAGAGTTCTTGCAGAGACTAAACAGAAAACTTACTGTATATAGACTACATACTGGTAAATACTCAGTCCTTGTCTTCCTTAGCCTGTCAATAGAATTTGAAATAGCTGATCACTAAACTTGAAATGCTTTCCTATCTTGATTGACAGAACACACCATGTTCAGCTACTTAGCTGATTTTGCTCCTATCTTCCTGGCTGCTCCTTTTTAGTCTCTTGTGGATTCTTTCTCATCTCTTTGGACTCTCATCTCTTTGGAGCTCAGTCCTGGGACTACTTCTCTTGTTCTATCTATGCTCTCACCCTGGGGACTTCATCTAGCTCTATGGCTTTAAAAACTAACTATATGGGTCAGGCGTGGTGGCTCACGCCTGTAATCCTAGCACTCTGGGAGTCTGAGGAGGGCGGATTGCTCGAGGTCAGTAGTTCGAAACCAGCCTGAGCAAGAGCGAGGCCCCGTTTCTACTATAAATAGAAAGAAATTAATTGGCCAACTAATATATATAGAAAAAATTAGCTGGGCATGGTAGCACATGCCTGTAGTACCAGCAACTCGGGAGGCTGAGGCAGAAGGATTGCTTGAGCCCAGGAGTTTGAGGTTGCTGTGAGCTAGGCTGATGCCACGGCACTCACTCTAGCCTCGGCAACAAAGCAAGACTCTGTCTCAAAAAAACAAAAACAAAAACCCTAACTATATGCTGTTGACTCCCAAAGTTTTATCTTTAGCCTTTCCTCTGAACTACAAACCCCTATAACCAACTGCCTGCTTGATAGCTCCACCTGTAAGCCTAATAGGCTTCTTAAACATAGCTTGAAAAACAAAGAAACAAAAAAACAGCTTGTCCAAAGCTGAGCTCCTGATATACTTTCCAGACCATTTCCTCCTCCACTTTTGCCTATTTCGATTAATAACAACTCCATTCTTCTATTTGCTGAGGTCAAAAACATTGGTGCCATTTTTGAGTCTTCTTTTTTTCATATATACCAGCCCAGCAGGCTGTCATCAAACCTTGTCACTCTAATTTCAAAATAAATCCTGAATTCAACCTCTTCTCACTATTTTCACTACCACTATCCTGGGCCAAGGTTCCATCCTCTCTTGCTTACATTATTATTATTATAATAATACATATTTTTTGAGATATAGTCTCACTCTATTGCCCAGACTAGAGTGCAGTGGCATCACCATAGCTCACTGCAACCTCAAACTCCTTGGTTCAAGCAATCCTCCTGTCTCAGCCTCCTAAGTACCTGGGACTACTGGTGTGTACCACCACACTCAGCTAATTTTTCTATTTTGTGTAGAGATGGGGTCTTGCTGTTGCTTAGACTGGTCTCAAACTCCTGGCATCAAGCAATCTTCCCACCTCGGCCTCCCAAGAATGCTAAGATTACAAGCATGGGCCACCCTACCCGGCCTTCTTTCTTATATTATTGCAACAGCCTCCTGAGTGGACTGTTTGCTTCTGCCCCTGCACGACTGACATCTCCAGCAGAGGAATCCTGTTCAAATGTAAGTCAGATCAGTCAAGTCATTCCTCTGCTGAAAACTGACTAATGGCTTTCAATGTAGAGTAAAAGCTGGGGTCCTCACTATAACTGATGAGACCTTAAGTGAAATGCTCCTATTACCTTCCCTACTTCATTTTCAACTACTCTCCACCCCGCACTCCAGCCACACCAGCCTCCTTGATGTTCCTAGAATGTACCAGGCACGCTCCCACCCTGGGTCTTTGCATTTGCTGATCACGCTCTTCCTTGCAGTACTTTTCTTCCATATAAATGTATGGCTAGCTACCTTACTTCCTTTAGGTCTTTATTCAAAAGCCACCTAATCTAAAATTTCAATCTTGCTGCCAACATTTCACATTACCCTTCCCTGTTTTACTTTTTCTTCTAGCATTTACTATTATCTAACATACCATATATTTTGCCTATTTATCTTGTCTATTGTCTGTGTCACCTACTAAAATATAAGCTCCTCAAGGGCCGGGATTTAATCTAATCTATTTGGTTCCCTATTATATCCTCAGCATGTAAAACAGTGCCTGGCACAGAACTGACAATCAGTATCTGCTTAATGAATGACTGTAACCTGAAGTACAAATTAAAATTAAAATTAAAATACAGATGTCCTAAATAGGTGATATGGTTACTTTTTTTTTTTTTTTTTTGAGACAGAGTCTCACTTTGGTGCCCAGGCTGGAGTGAGTGCCGTGGCGTCAGCCTAGCTCACAGCAATCTCAATCTCCTGGGCTCAAGTGATCCTACTGTCTCAGCCTCCCGAGTAGCTGGGACTACAGGCATGCACCACCATGCTCGGCTAATTTTTTCTATATATATATTTTTTAGTTGGTCAATTAATTTCTTTCTATTTTTAGTAGAGATGGGGTCTCGCTCAGGCTGGTTTTGAACTCCCGACCTTGAGCAATCCACCCGCCTCGGCCTCCCAGAGTGCTAGGATTACAGGCTTGAGCCACCGTGCCCGGCCGGTTACTTTTTTTCTATGGGAACACATCTCTGAAATGATAAAGACAGTTAGTGAAAAAATAATTCAATATATCAAAACTGGATAACCAGCATTTCTTTGAATTTATTTAATTTGCAAAGGAAAATTAGCATTTATTAGCTTTTACTGCCCATAAGCAAACTATTCACAGCAATTTTAACTTCAGAATTGTGCATGTCCTGAGCACAACTCTGTGGCCATTGCCTTTTAGCACTACTTTATGTATGCTCATAGATTATAAACTGAAACATCAGCCATCATTAGAAAGAAAAAATATACCCCATATCCCGATGTTTAACCAATCCCAATGTATCAACTACTGTTTATATCTTCTCTAGGCCAAGGCAATGTCTTTGAAATAAGAAACACCTGGATGTAAATCTTAGCTCCTCCACTTTATCAGCTGTGTAACCTAACCTGAGTGCAGTTTTCTCATGTATAGAGGTAGGTTATACCTATTTCATGAAAGAATTGGAAAGATGGTAGAGTACCTAACACAAAATAGTACACTCAGTACATGCAGCTTATTGACTGACTTTTGTTAGATTGTGAGTCACTTACCTAAATAGCCTTGAGTCTTTTTCTGTAGTGCAGTGACTGGGCAGTCTTTATGAGCTAACAGTAGCTGTTTCAACTGAGCCACCTCATTGCGTAGTAATGTGACTTCATTCTGAGAAAGGAGAAAAGAAAACAGCATTAGGAAAATTTATCCTTGGCTGAGTGTGGTGTCTCACACCTGTAATCCTAGCACTCTGGGAGGCTGAGACAGGAGGTTTGTTTGAGCTTAGGAGTTCGAGACCAGCCTGAGCAAGAGCGAGACCCTGTCTCTACTAAAAAATAGAAGGAAATTAGCTGGACAACTAAAAAATATATATATAAAAAATAAAAAAATATATATATATATGCCCGGCTAATTTATATATATATATATATATATATAAATTAGCCGGGCATGGTGGTGCATGCCTGTAGTCTCAGCTACTTGGGAGGCTGAGGCAAGAGGATCACTTGAGCCCAGGAGTTTGAGGTTGCTGTGAGCTAGGCTGACGCCACAGCACCCTAGCTGGGGCAACAGAGTGAGACTCTGTCTCAAAAAAAAAAAATTTATCCTCTACTCTTGGACTCCCTAGTGGTTATGCCCAAAGGGAGGACAGAATGATACCTAGGTTTTCTCTCCCAAATTGGGATAAGACTCCTGATCCAGCAAGGCTTCAGATAGCTCAGGGCCAGGATAGTCATGAATTCATAGACAGGAGCTGCTGACAGTGACAAGCTGGGATTTATAATAGAAAAATTACTCCTATTTAGGATAACTATGATTGTACCAAAATCAATAATGCATATGCTATTTGACCAAGAGAAGTCTACTTCTAGAAATCTATTTTACACAACTATCTACTCAATTGCATGCAACGTTCATTGCAGCATTGCAATCTAGCAAAAAATTAGAACAATATCAGTATCCTTACCTTATAACATAACCACACTACAGAATATACGACCGTACAACTATTAAAAATAATGTGGTAGATGCTCCATATCCATGGCTAGATCTCTAGGAAATACAGTTAACCCATTTATGTTAAAACAAACACATAGGCCGGGTGTGGTGGCTCACGCCTGTAATCCTAGCACTTTGGGAGGCCGAGGCGGGTGGATTGCTCGAGGTCAGTAGTTCGAAACCAGCATGAGCAAGAGGGAGACCCCATCTCTACTATAAATAGAAATTAATTGGCCAACTAATATATATAGAAAAAATTAGCCGGGCATGGTGGCGCATGCCTATAGACCCAGCTACTCGGGAGGCTGAGGCAGGAGGATCGCCTGAGCCCAGGAGTTTGAGGTTGCTGTGAGCTAGGCTGATGCCATGGCACTCACTCTAGCCTGGGCCACAAAGCGAGACTCTGTCTCAAACAAACAAACAAACACATAATCCCTCCAACTCCCACATAAAAACTATAAAAAATTATTTAGACATACGAATATGTCTGGAAGGTACACCAAATTTATATGCAGGAAAAGAGAATAGGACTGCGAAAGGCAGATTAAAGAAGGGACTTTGTTTTTTTCTATCCATCTCTGTGTGTATACATATTTTATAGTAGAAATGTATTCATATATTACCTTTGTACTTAAATATTTTAATAGATAACCAGAAGAAGGAAAGATAATATTCAAGAGGATGTCTGGATTATAATTGTTCTATTTGTGCTTGCGGCAGTTTTTTCTTTCCTTATTTTAGTAAGCTGCATTATCTAGGGCAAAAACATTTCCCTTTGGGTGTTCCATGACCCCAGTCAGATTCTACTGATGATTTAAAACAAGTATCCTGGGGTGCTTAATCTAATTTCCTTCATCCAAGTGGGTCTATGGATGACTCAGTCTAGTATAAGATTTGGGGATAGATGGTGAGTGTCTTTACCAATCCCTAGGGAAGAGATGCCAACTCTCACTGTTAAGAGGTTCTTTCTAACTTCTGGATCTGTCCTAATTAAAGAATTACCATCTTCTATTATATTGTCCCACTTTTTTCTTATTCAACCCCACTTTCCAGATTCAACAATCCCAATAATGATATAGGACCCACTCACACTCAGCTGAATGTTCTGAGAAGTAAGCTCCTCTGCCTTCTTCTCTAGGGAGGACACCCATAGCTTCCGTTTTTGGCGGCAGCGGGAGGCTGCAGCCCGGTTGCGCTCCAGAAAGCGCTGTCGTCGCTCATCTGGATCTTCATCCACAGTGCGCCGCCGTCGCCCCCCAGTACTAGGGGTGGGCTGGGCTGGTGACACCTGTTGAGCAGGGAGGAAGAGGAGTTACTTGATGAGAACATCACTCCTTTCTAAGTCACACCTGACATTAAGTAGATTAGTAAGGTCTGATAAAGGGATGTACCAGTCTCTGCTACCAGTCTCAGCAAGTCTCATCACTATGTCCCTGAGTTTCTTTTTTGTAGTTAGTGCCTCATTCTGCCTCTCATTTCCTTCCATTCTTCTCAGTCCCAAATTTAAACAAACAAATTCAGCTGGAAATTCTGATGATTTCTGAGACAAACAAAATGAAACTCGGACCACTTTTTGTTTCTTAACAATAGGGAATTGTGTAGGCAGGGAAATTAGAATCGGGGGAGGGTGTCAGGGGACCTTTAGGGAGACTGTGAAATAAAAAAGTTTGAGAATCACTGATTTTGACAAGCAATATGTACAAACAATTGCATGCTATAACAGTTTTCAGAAAAGAAGAAAAAATGTTTTTATTCACTTCACTACCAGTGAGATGTGGACTACTGTAAAGAGATATAGATTAGTATATTCTTTTTATTTATAATCAGTTATTAATCATCCTTGGTAACCCCCCGTTTTGTTTATAAACAGAAAAAAATGTTTAATCTCTTTACAAATTGGTAATATAGGACTGCCTTTTGTTTTTAAACTTCAGGCTGAAGTTCTTTGTCACTTAAACACTTTTGGATTATCATCCCTTTCTGTTAGCGGGTATGCATTCAGAGAAGGCAGACCAATTTTATAATAGTGTCCAAAATTTTTTTAAAATGTAGAAAGGCCAACCTTCTACAGAAAGGAAGTTGACCCTTGAACAACATGGGTTTGAACTGTGCAAGCCCACTTAGGTGCAGACATTTTTTCAATAAAAGTTACACCAAGTTTGCCTCCTTCTCCTTCCAACTCCTTCACCTATTCTGCTTGTGTCACCACTGGGAGAGCAAGACCAAGCCCTCTTCCTCCTCCTCAGCCTACTCAATGTGAAGATGGCATGGATAAAGACCCTTATGATGACCCATTTCTACTTAATTAACAGTAAATATATTTTCTCTTCTTTATGATTTTCTTAATAACATTTTCTTTTCTTTTTTCTTTTTTTTGAGACAGAGTCTCACTCTTCTAACCTGGCAAGTGTGTAATGGCATCATTATAGCTTACTACAACCTCAAACTCCTGGGCTCAAGCAATTCTCCTGCCTCAGCCTCCCAAGTAGCTGGGACTACAGGTATACTCCACTATGCTCGGCTAAGTTTTCTATTTTTTGTAGAGACAGGGTCTTCCTCTTGCTCATGATGGTCTAGAACTCCTGATCTCAGGCAATCCTCCTGCCTCAGCCTCCCAAAGTGCTAGGATTACAGGAGTGAGCCACCATGCCCAGCCAACATTTTCTTTAGCTTATTTTATTGTAAGAATACAGTATATGATACATATAACATACAAAATATGTGTTAATCGACTGTGTTATTGGTAAGGCTTCTGGTCAATAGTAGGCTATTAGTGGTTAAATTTTTGGAAAGTCAAAAGTTATATATCGATTTTCAACTGTGTGGAGTTCAATGCCCCAAACTCTCATGTTGCTCAAGGGTCACCTGTATATAACAATGTCAAAAGTAAATTCTTAGTGGCTCACATAATCCTAGAACTCTGGGAGGCTGAGGCAGGAAGATCACTCAAGGTCAGGAGTTCAAAACCAGCCTGAGCAAGAGTAACAGCAAGATCCCCTCTCTACTAAAAATAGAAAGAAATTAATTGGCTAACTAATATATAGAAAAAATTAGCCAGGCATGGTGGCGCATGCCTGTAGTCCCAGCTACTTGGGAGGCTGAGGCAAAAGGATTGCTTGAGCCCAGGAGTTTGAGGTTGCTGTGAGCTAGGCTGATGCCGCAGCACTCTAGCTCAGGCAACAGAGTGAGACTGTGTCTCAAAAAAAAAAAAAGTAAATTCTTCTTGGATCTGTTGTTATTAGGGAATATCTATATTTTTATGTCCCAAATGCCAGAGCTTACATCAGTTTCTTGAGCATAAGCATGAACTTATAAAAAAATAGAATCTTGGCTGGGCACGGTGGCTCCCAGCACCTTGGGAGGCTGAAGTGGAAGGATTACTTGACTTTTTTAGACAGCAAGACCCACATCTTAAAAAAAAAAAAAAAAAAAATAGAAAGATTAGCCAGGCATGGTGGGGCATGCCTGTAGTCCTAACTACTTGGGAGGCTGAGGTGGGAGGAGCATAGGAGTTTGAAGCTGCAGTGAGTTATGATCACACCACTGCATTCCGACCTGAGTGACAGAGTGAGACCTCAGCTGCCAAAAGAAAAAAAAAGTACTGCAGGCCGGGCGCGGTGGCTCACGCCTGTAATCCTAGCACTCTG
Source organism: Mirza zaza (assembly GCA_008750895.1). Taxonomy (NCBI): domain Eukaryota; kingdom Metazoa; phylum Chordata; class Mammalia; order Primates; family Cheirogaleidae; genus Mirza; species Mirza zaza. The sequence goes on along the minus strand of VSMD01004149.1, from coordinate 20,424 downwards.
GGAGGCCAAGGTGGGCGGATTGTTCGAGGTCAGGAGTTCGAAACCAATCTGAGCAAGAGCGAAACCCCGTCTCTACTATAAATAGAAAGAAATTAATTGGCCAACTAATATATATAGAAAAAATTAGTCAGGCATGGTGGCGCATGCCTGTAGTCTCAGCTACTCGGGAGGCTGAGGCAGCAGGATTGCTTGAGCCCAGGAGTTTGAGGTTGCTGTGAGCTAGGCTGATGCCACGGCACTCACTCTAGCCTGGGCAACAAAGTGAGACTCTGTCTCAACAACAACAAAAAAAAGTACTCCGCTCCAGGCCCTAATGAATTATGTTCTCCATTAAACAGATAATCAAGGGACGATTTTATTATTCAGACTAATCGCTCCAAAAAGAAAAAAACGGAGAAGAAATCTCAAACTCAATTTAATGAACTAGAGGCCCTGGGTCATTGCTTCTCATTGTACTAAGGGAAGAAGCTTTCTTCAGGAAATTTACAATAATTCTTCTGCGAATTTCAACTTCTTTGCCCTGAACTCACTGGAGCTCACATAACGATTAGTGCTTTAAGGCCGGGCGAGGTGGCTCACGCCTGTAATCCTAGCACTCTGGGAGGCCAAGGCGGGTGGATTGCTTGAGGTCAGTAGCTCGAAACCAGCCTGAGCAAGAGCGAGACCCCGTCTCTACTATAAATAGAAAGAAATTAATTGGCTAACTAATATATATAGAAAAAATTAGCTGGGCATGGTGGCACATGCCTGTAGTCCCAGCTACTTGGGAGGCTGAGACAGGAGGATTGCTTGAGCCCAGGAGTTTGAGGTTGCTGTGAGCTAGGCTGACGCCACAGCACTCACTCTAGCCTGGGCAACAAAGTAAGACTCTGTCTCAAAAAAAAAAAAAAAAAAAATTAGTGAAGAATAGGTGCTTATTCCCTCATAGGCAATTCAGTGAGTCATGTAGGGAATAGAGGTGAAAGAATAGGCCAAGAGGAAGAAAGGAGAATGAAAAGGAAAGGAATCAGTGGTGACTAAAAAGGTGACTAAATTCATGCCATTTTCCCAAGAGAGAAAGCATCAAACTCAGGCAAGTGGGGGCTATACTTTACACCATTTTCAGGACTGGCTTTGATGGGGTTACAGGAAGGTGAGGCAGGCTTAGCTTCCAAAAAGAAAACTCAAATGAAAGCTTTTGTTTTTGGCCAAGTTTTAAGGCAGCATATGCCATGAAATGTTTGGACATGTGGTGGTAACCAATGAAGCAGGTGGTGACATCAGGAAAAGAGGGGCTGGGCAAAGAATGTAACTCTAGAAACCAATCTCAGGTGTTATTACTTGTCCAGTGCAGATGATATAAAAACTGAGGATTCTTCAGTTTCCAAAGAATTCTGTTCAAACTGAAACCTCTTTGAGAAGAGAATTGGGTAACTAAGTGGGATCTCTTTGATTTTTTAAGGATTTTAATTTTTCTTGATATAAAGGGATTAGATTGATAATGAGAAGGTTTTTTGGTGTATATTTCTAGTTTTTTTACTGAGCCATCTTATTACAGTAATATAACATTTTACTTATTTACTTATTTATTTTTTGAAAACATATACATCTTAAACACATTTCATAATATATTATTATCATCTGGTTTTTGTTGTAAAATCTAATCAGGTAAGTTATTATTTTTTTGGGAAGACTTAATGGATGGCTAAGAGACAAGGAGAGCCTCTTTTGTTTAGTACATTGACAGGGCTTGCAGGGAGGTTCTGTGACATTTTAGAGGATTCTGCAGATACATTAAACCATTATTCACATGAAAAACAAAAACAAAAACTGAAACCTTCTCTGCAACAGTTCTGCATTATTCAGTCTGTTTACATGTAAGTCGAACAAAAGGGTGGATAAAGAATGATGCATCTTGCTTTAATCAAACTGTCAACAAAAACCAAAGTAGCAGGAAGATAAGCAGAAAGCTGAAATCCATTCTTCTCTAATTTTTTGCTCCCTGAAAAATTGATATGACATAAAGAGCGAGAGTGACATAGCTAGTTCCCCCATCCAAAGGCCCAACTGACCTGTGGCTGGGCAGGGGAAGGGGCATCAGGATGTTGGACGAGGATCTGGCTCTGCTCTGGACGGGCTGTCACCATGGTGCTGGCAGTACCCACCACCATTCCACAACCACCATTAATTGAGGAGACTTGGTGGGTTAGGGTGGCTTTTAGCCTCTGTGGGAAAAGAAAAAAAAAAGCTTGTGAAGGATGATATTCTATGAAGGATGAGAAGAGTAGGTTTAGATTTAATTTTATTATTGACCTTATAGATAGCTAAAGTTTCTACTCCAATTTTCCCTTAACAGAGAAATTAAAAGAAAATGACAGAGAGAGAAAATGTGCACCTGGATCCCTAAAATGCCTACTCCGTTCCCTGGCTATCATCCTGGGCACAGTTGGGGGTGGGGGTTGTTGAAGCAAGAGTCCAGATGAAAGCTCTCTCCTGGAACCTGGCCAGAGGCTGGTTACGCAGCTATTCACCTCTTGGCCAGCTCTCCCTGCCCACTCATCCACCCTCCATCTGTCACCCTGGAACTAAAACAGCAAGAGTTCCATTCCAAACAATCTGTGCTGCCTCTTTTCACTGCCATGGTCTTATATGAGAGGCTCTAAAGGTAGGGAGAGGAGATGGGAGTTATGAATCAGGGTCTTTTCTTTTCCAGAGCCCACAGCAGGATGTGCTTAGCTTTACAAGCCCCAAGAGGTTCCCTTGTTTGGCTCACTTGAAAAACCTAGTCTGATACCACTTCTTTCAGAAAGGCCAACATTGCCCCAGGCTGAGTTGTACTCACCATCTTGGCTTCTGATGGTATCGGGTGGCCAGAGGGAGAAATGGAGCCACTGCTGTTAACTGGTGGGCCAGGGATACCAGGAATGTTGGGCACCATGGACACAGGTCTGGCCAGCTGGATCAAGAGAAGAAAGAAAAACCAGAAGGGGACATAATACTATTGGTGGGGTGACAGTTTTCCCAAAATGAAGTGCTTTTGAGATTGGCACGTCATGGCCTATTCTGTGCAACCCAACCATAGGGCATACAGCGACAGTCTGGGAAATACCTCTCCCCATGGAGCACCAAAGGGTAGGGAATCTAATCTTTGCGTGCTGGTACAATTTCTGTGGGAAAGGCTAGAGCCTTGAGGAAAGTGGTGGGCAATTTGGGAGGTGCTATGTGCCAAGTGAAATCAACCAATCAGTGGGCTGGCAAGATCAATTCCTAGACCAGTAGCCAACTGTCCAGATGAGTCTTTGTCTAGTGTTCCATGGTGCTGGATTGGCAGAGGTTGGAGTTTGGGCAGGCTGCCATGCTTAACTAATACAGACCAGAACTCACATTTCCCTGCGGCTCATGTGTGTTTATGACCATTCAGGTGGGAGGGAGGGATTACCATGACGGTAGGGTTGGCTGTCCCAACTACAGAGCTCACCGATATAACAGAAGGCATCTGTACCGGAGGCCCTGGCAGCACAGGCATGGTCTGTCCATTAGCAAGATGCATAACAAGAGGGAGGGAGGCAGTGGGAGACCTAGAGGAGACAAGAAGTGAAATCCTCATAATATTGACCTTTTGTTCATAGATCTTCCTCCTATAATTATAGCAGATTTCCCAGTGTTCTCTAGTTAGAGAAGGAATAAAGCAGCATTGTAAAATCTTTACACACTCATGAAGGTGGGAAAAGCAGGGAATACTACTTACTGTACAGATGGAAAGAAATGGCAAAATCTTTATACCTTGCAAATTAAGCAAACTCAAATGGCAGGAAGCTAATCCTATCAAGGGTTTAGAACAATTAAATAAACAACTCTACCACTGGCATGTATAAATTGTCTTGCCATAGGCAAGGCAGAGTTGGATCAAAGTTGTTGTTTTGCAAAGCTGAACTATGTCGTAAGATGGCCAAATGTGAGTACGTCTCTCTTGTTCTTTTCCGAGTTTTGTTCTACCTTGCCCCAAAAAGAAGCTGGCCCTTTTTATTTTTCCTAGTGGGCTGAGAGAACAATAAGCTCTAGGGAGCTGAATCTTGACAACAACTTCTAACCCATGGGTACCTGGGGACAGGATCTCATGTCATCCCATCAGGAAATCTGTATGGGCCATGACAGGAGTGAAGACAAACAGACAGACAAAATTAGTGGAAGCAAAGAATAAGAGCCCTAACTGGGACTGAGAGGAATACTAAATTCAAAGAAGATGACTTAATGTGTTTCAGTCTTTCATTCAGTAGTGCCCCGACAGACTTCTATAGCAGTGTGGCCTCCAGCATTGTGATGAACTTCTCAAAGTTTTAAGGATTCTTCTTTTTAGAATGAAAGAGTATAAACCCCTAAATTAAGGAAGTATTACTCCCAAATAAATATTTCCTTGTCTACTAAAAAGGTAAAGAAAATTCAGTTTATGGGGGAAAAATTTACTTTGAGAGACATTCTCAGTGACTTGTTTTTCTTGGGTATATAAAAACAGTCCCTGGTTTTTTGTTTGTTTTTAATATTTGTTTCGATTTGTGTGGTTTTCTTTATGTTTGTTTGTTTGTTTTTGAGATACAGTCCTGCTCTGTTGCCCTGGCTAGAGTATAGTGGCATCATCATAGCTCATAACAGCCTTAAACTCCTGGGCTTAAGCAATCATCCTGCCTCAGCCTTCCAAGTAACTGGGACTCCAGGCAAGTTCTACCTTGCTGGATAATTATTTTTTTTTCTATTTTTAGTAGGGACAGGGTCTCGCTCTTGCTCAGGCTGGTCTCGAAATCCTGATCTCAAGCAATCCTCCTGCTAGGATTTACAGGCATGAGCCACCGTGCCCAGCCAACAGTTCCATTTTTTCAAATAATTTCACAAAGTGGAAAGAAATGCAGCTTTCACTATTTCTCCCTGCTCTCTTTACTTACCCCATTTGCCTGTTGGATGGTGGAGCCTGTGTGATGACAGAGGTTGGGGAGGGAAGGGTTGGATGAAGTGGATCATACCCCAAGTGGAGAGGCAGGGAACCAGGACGTACAATGGTGGGCGTGGGGGTAGAGATCACAACAGGCTTTGAGGCAACCTCCTGAGAAGAAGAGATCAACAGATCACAAAATGCTTTAAGGGCTGCTATAGGGAAATACATAGTTGGTAAAATCTAGTACAAATTTCCTAAAAAGAGCATTAGAGCCACTTATATAAATCATGACCTGATTCCATCATGATCTTGGACCCATACCTCACTCACTCATTCACTAGGAATGCTGAGTTAACATCTCTTTGCTATCTCGCTTTCAGGGATGATGGCTATATAAATGACAATTGGAAAATCACTTGAAATCTCTGAAGCACTGTAGTGTAGTACCATATACATTCTAAGAATTGCCATAATTTTTCACAATTCAGATACTCTCTATCCTAAACTTGATGCCCAAGTGTCCTCTGACCTCCAATGAGAAAAGGCAAGGTATGCTGGTGATAAGGCAACCAAATATCTCCTGTAGACCCCTAAAAAAGGGCTATGGGAAGTTTGAATAACGATTGTATTGTAATAAAACAAATTGCTTCACACTGTGTTAGAATCTTAGACTGCCAATGGCCATACTGGCCTTGGAAATATCTCCAAATAGTCTCTAGGACTTGGTTGTAGATGAAAAGGGGAGGAGATTGGATGGTTGTAATGTTTATGGAGAAGGTAGGTTTGAGAAGTTATCAAGCCAAATTTGGAGGGAAGTCAGATGAGGTACAGATGCTCTATCCACAGTGGATGTTAAAATTAATAACCATTGGTAGAGCAGTAGAGAATTAAAGGAAGCATGAGGGGGGGCTTATGAGGTCCCTTTTTTTTTTTTTTTTTTTTGATACAGGGTCTCATCTGTCGCCCAGGCTGGAGTATAGCAGTGTGATTGCAGCTCACTGCGGTCTCAAAGTCCTGGGCTCGAGTGATCCTCCCATCTTACCCTCCAGAGCAGCTAGAACTTATAATCATGCAGCACCACACCTGGCTAATTTTTAAAAAATTTTTTTGTAAAGACGCGATCTCACTATGTTGCCCAGGCTGGTCTTAACCTCCTGGTCTCAAGTGATCCTCCTGACTTGGCTTCCCAAAGTGCTGGGATTATGGGTGTGAGGCACTGAGCGCAGCCTCTGAGGTACTGATAATGTTTTTGATTTGGGTACTGGTTACACAGGCTATTATTTTTGTGAAAATTCAGTGAGCTGTATACTTAGAATTTAAGTACTTTTCTGTATATGTACTATACTTCAATAGATTTATAAAAAATAATACTTCATAAAAGGTTTCCTTTAAAAATAATAATAATCATAATCCTAGTAGATACTCCCTTTGAGTCACTTCCCTCTGGGAAGACTTTTTTCTAAATTGTTTAATGTCCAATTTATGAATTAAGTGAATTTTTCTTTTTCACCTATTTTTTTTTTTGAGACAGAGTCTCACTTTGTTGCCCAGGCTAGAGTGAGTGCCGTGGCGTCAGCCTAGCTCACAGCAACCTCAAACTCCTGGGCTCAAGCAATCCTCCTGCCTCAGCCTCCCAAGTAGCTAGGACTACAGGCATGCACCACTATGCCTGGTTAATTTTTTCTCTATATATATTAGTTGGCCAATTAATTTCTTTCTATTTATAGTAGAGACGGGGTCTCCCTCTTGCTCAGGCTGGTTTCGAACTACTGACCTCCAGCAATCCGCCTACCTCGGCCTCCCAGAGTGCTAAGATTACAGGCGTGAGCTACCGTGCCCGGCCCCTTTTTCACTTATTAACTGAAGTATAACATACATAAAGTACATTGATCTAAAGTTAGAACAATAATATGACTTTTTACATATGTAAAATCAGGATAAAGACCATTTCCAGCACTCCAGAGGATTCTTCTATATCCGTTCCCAACCCACACCCTTCCTTTATAAGAGGTAAATATTATTCTGAGTTCTATCATTATCAAATAGCCTTGCCTCCCTTTTTTGAGGGGGCCTCTTCCTTTTGCTCACCCTTTGCTGTGACAGTGTGTCCGGTTGTCATCTGTGGCTTATGTATCATGCTCTGTAAGCCTTATCTTGCTCTTATCCTATAATCCTAACTTTCTCTCAATAAACTTTATTTTTGTGCTTGCCAAAAAAAAAAGAAAGTCTTGCCTCTTTTTGAACCTCATGTAAATGGGATCATATAGTACGTACTTTTGTCTTTTTTTTTGTTGTTGCTCAATATAATGTTTGTGAGATTTACCCACATTTCTGTGTAATCATTGGTTCATTCTTTTTTTAATACCATTTAGTATTGTATTTTAGAAACATACCATAATTTATTTATTCATCCTTTTTTTTGATGGATATTTGGAATGTCTCCAGGTTTTTTTTGGCTATTATGCATTAATTTCTCTTCCACACAGACTTAGAAGTGGAATTGTTGGGAGAGAGAATAGGTATAATTTATAGATTTATTTCTAAATCTTAGAAATAATTAACATTTCTTTTAAAATAATCAATCCTCCTATATCACATTCTATTTATATAACTAATGAATCAAAATTTAATCTATCATTTAACATTTGGGATGACTCTTGGTAAGGAATTTTACCTTCTCCTTCAGTGGCGGAGAACAAGGGCTAGAGGCAGGGCTGTCAGGTGGGGATGAGTCTACCTCCACTGGCTCTTCTTCTTTGATTTTGACATCTGGTGTAGAAGGCAGAGACATGTCAAGGGGCCCAGCAGAAGCCTGTTATGAAAGAGAAATGAACAGCGTTTAACCCCATGATTTCCTTTAGGTTGAATCTATTAACATATTTTTCCAGTTACAAGATGAGGGAATATACTTCTAAGAAGTTCAGCCATTGGTTAAAGGACTGAACTGCAAGTCAAAAAAATGTGGGCCCCACGTTTTATGTACAACTCTGGCCAAATCATTTTGTCTTCTCAGGGCTTTTGTTTTCCTAAATATAAAATGAGGATAACATCTGCTTTACCAGTGGTAAACAAATACTTATAAAAACCTGAAAAAAAAGTCATTTAATTCCATGCAATATTACGCTTATAGTCTTTTTCAGGAAAGCAAAATGATTCCTGAATCTGCTGGCCCCTAGAGAGCTGTGAACACTTTCTCTGTCAACCATAATGACTAGATTACCCAATTATCAAAAGCAAATGAAGACAAACTGGATATTAAAGTATTACAAACATGACAGGAAAGGTCTTCTCTGGGGAACTCACCATGCTTGATGGTGATCTTGCCCCAAAATCTGGTGCTGGAGGCTAGAAGTTTCAGGCAGACAGGGTTTGGGGGTAACAGTGAAAGAAAAAGCTGATCATTTATCAGTAAAAGAAATTAGAACTTGGTCTTAGGAGCAGGACTGGAGAAAATCATAAAGTAAAGAGAATACTTTCCTGGCAGTAGTATAATCACCTCATAGCACTGTGGAGCTGTAAATGGCCTTGCAGGGAACAATAAACCATCTGAGATAACAGCCCTGATACTGCACCAGGACAGGAGGGTTGGCATTGCAGTTCAGTTTCGTGACAAAGTGGATCCTTAGTTCTATTCTTCCCATATCCTAGGCTCCTTGGTGAAAGAAGTGCTTGTTTCGAACTCTTCCCTTGCTAACCTTAATCCCTAGAAACCTTCTTGGTAGCTAGTTGAATAAACTAAAGACAATCTGGTGTCTGTCTGCTACATTACAGAAGGCGGTAATGGTTCTTTCTCCCCAATCTGATGAGGGTGAACAACAGCAAAGATGGTTGCATTTCTCCCTCATTTTTTCTACATTGCTAAGATGTCAGGCTCAATTTAGCCAGTTTTAAGATCTCTGAAGGCTGAGATTGGTGGGAAGGAGAAGCCTCTAAGTAAATAAAACGATGGGTTTAAAATCCTCTAGGGGCATCTCCTAGAAAAGCTGTGGTTCAGGAAAGTTTCCAGCTCATTAAACACTCCTGGAGACAATCTTTCACTGAGTCTGTGCTTCTCATCAAGGGGAGGTAAGCACCGCTCCTGTATAGGGAGGAAGAAACACTGAGGGATGCCCAATGAGGAAAGGGCTGACCAACTATGAACTAGCCTCCCAGAAGTATCAACTGAGCTAAAATGGCAGTGGAAAAGACCTCAAACTTTTTAAGGGAGGCTAATTTTCTTGAATTTTCCTATAATGAATTCAGTATAAGATCCCTTACATTCTGGTGGAAATAATTTCACTACTTTCTTTCTTTGGAGAGGGAGGAGGAAATGGCAGGGGAGGTGAGGTAGGGATGCTGTAAATAAAATTATAGCATATAGGTTGAAGCAACTGAGAGATAAGAGACCTGAGTCTCTAAAGGAAAAAAATTGGTGAAAAGACTGGCTGGTTCTGCCCTTTAAAAGTAGAACTGCAAATATTTGTCACTGAGTTTCCTTGCTTTTAGTGTGAGGGAGATAGCATGAAAAGCAGCTCATATAAATCTATGAAACTTGGAAAGAACTCCAGTGATAAAGACACTTTATCTTGCATTCTTATAATTTAAGCTGGACAGAAAAATCATGTGTAAATATATTGATTTACCTGTTATCTTATTAGAAGAAGAGAATTCTCATGGAAATGTTTTTATATGTCCCAGCTTTTCTATATTCTGACAGGATTTCATGCCTTAATACACCATGTAATTGAGAGGTAAGTGTGTTAATATATATATGTTTTGGGATAGAGATATTAGAATCTTTTCTGATCAGGAACACAGACTTGATTTTAAATAGTGATTCACAACCTAGAATTCTAATTTTTTTTGAAACAGGGTTTTTGTTCTGTCGCCCCCCGCTATAGTGCAGTGGTGTGATCATAGCTCCCTGCAACCTCCAACTCCTGGGCTCAAGCAATTCTCCTGTCTCTGCTTCCCAAAGTGCTGGGATTGTTGGGATAAGCCACTGTTCTTGGCCTAGAATTCTAATTCTAAAGTAAACTTTTTTTTTTTTTGAGACGGAGGCTTACTTTGTTGCCCCGGCTAGAGTGCTGTGGCGTCAGCCTAGCTCATAGCAACCTCAAACGCCTGGGCTCAAGCAATCCTTCTGCCTCAACGTCCCGAGTAGCTGGGACTACAGGCATGTGTCACCATGCCTGCCTAATTTTTTCTACATATTTTTAGCTGGCCAATTAATTTCTTTCTATTTTTAGTGGAGACAGGGTCTTACTCTTGCTCAGGCTGGTTTTGAACTCCTGACCTTGAGCGATCCTCCCGCCTCGGCCTCCCAGAGTGCTGGGATTAGAGGCATGAGCCACCGTACCCAGCCTAAAGTAAACTTTGATCTTTCCATTTTTCCTCAAATCCCTTATTCCATGGGAACTATCTTTCTTTGACTCTGCTTCTTCAACTGTTTCCTCTGGTCTTCCAAACTAAGGGATTCTCCAGGGATTTTGAATACATAAAGGCTCAAATCTGAGTCACAGCACCTCAGGATGAGAAGGGATCCCAACATTTTAATCCTTTCTACAATATCTCTACTAAGTGGCCTGCATGTAATGGAACACACTTTGTTAGAGCTTCCACCCAGTGGTTTTACTTCTACCTTTGGGCCACAAAGAATCCCTCTTTTACACACAAAAAAATCTTCAAGTAATTAAAACTGCAATTTTGTTCACAGTAAATCTCTTTTCCGAGCAAAACTTACTCAATTTCTTTAAATGTTCCTGAAGTGACATAATTTCTAGTTCTTTCACCATCCTGGTTGACCTCCTTTGAAAGACATTAAGAATATCCTTCTTTAACTTTAATGCTTTGAATAGTACTAGAAAGCTACTTAAAAGCAATAACTATATATACTGAAGCAAAGAAGTATAGAAATTCAACAGATGTTTGTTGACCAGCTGACTGAATAAAAATAGCCCAGGTGAGAAATCTGATCAGCTCAGAACAGAGTGGGATTTGGCAACAAAAAGGTTATTAACAAAATCTGAGTAATTTACAATCTTCTAATGTCTTTGACATATTCATAATAGAAATAATTTATAAAAAAACATATTATTAAAATAATGCTCCACTGGAAAGAATTGATTTTTGGTGAAGACAGACTTGTGCTGATCCATCATCTGGAACTCCTGGAGACCCACATGGCTGACTAGGATTAGTGAGTACTATCTGGGTCTACAGAATCAAGCCTATGATTTTGTGCTTTAATCAATTAAGCAAATTATCCCAATGTACAATGAAAATAGCATATGCCTGAATACTGCCAGGGTTTTTTTTTTTTTTTTGCAAATGTCCCGATTCTTGCCTTTTTTTCATCTTCATCTGCAGCTTTCTTGAATTCATGTTCAAAGGAGCTAGCTAGTTCATTGAAGAGCCCCACCTCCTCACAGTTCTTCAGGAATCTAGTTGGAGTAGGAGTCTGATCTGTAGACATAAGAGAAAAGGAAACTATTTTAGTTTTGACCTGAGATTAAAACTTCAGAGTATTTCCTTCTGTACCAGTATCCCTAAAAAAACAAAAAAATAAAAAAATAAAAAAAACTTCAGAGTATACAGAGAATATATTTTTATTCTTCTATTTAGAGATAGAGAGTTTCTGGGTTAGGGCATAAAAATTTGTTTTTATGGAGCTCTAGTAGGTGAAAGCTGGTGCTAGACCACCAGAGGGTGTCTGTGCTGTGTTGCCTCAAAGACAGCAGGGGGAAGACAGAACAACGTTTTGTTATGTGGCTATCCATGTACCCACCTTTCTCAGTGCTGGTTTTACCTCCCTCGTCCCCAAACAAAATAAAACCACCCACACAGGTGCAGTTTTGTGAAACCTCCAGATATGAAAATCAAGTAATTTTTTTTTTTTTTTGAGACAGAATCTCACTCTCTTGCCTGGGCTAGAGTGCCGTGGCATCAGCCTAGCTCACAGCAACCTCAAACTCCCAGGCTCAAGCAATCCTTCTGCCTCAGCCTCCTGAGTAGCTGGGTCTACAGGCATGCACCACCATGCCCGGTTAATTTTTTCTATGTATTTTTAGTTGGCCAATTAATTTCTTTCTATTTTTAGTAGAGATGGGGTTCTCGCTCTTGCTCAGAATGGTTTAGAACTCCTGACCTTGAGTGGTCCACCACCTCGGCCTCCCAGAGTGCTAGGATTACAGGCGTGAGCCACCACGCCCGGCCTGAAAATCAAATAATTTTAAGCAATGTTTTCTTTTTTAAACTTATTCCATGCTAAGTGTGAAGTGAGCAGGAATAAGCAGACAGATGTTAAAATCTGATGAGGAGAAGAAACTGAGGATCAGATGATTGAGTTTGCTTGCTGCTAAAGCTACCAAGTAAGCAATGATGCCTTGTCTTTCAGTGGGGTAATGGTCACTGAGGTAATCGTCTGTTACCTTCTCAAGGGATTCCAGGCACATCTAGGCGCTGGGGAACAAGACAGTAAGATCATGAACTAGAAACGGAAACTGAAAACAATAGAGCTCATTTCACAGAGACCTGGGCCCAGAGCAAATTCTGGAAACCAGGATATTTGGATTTAGATTTGCCAGCCAAAATATCCCCTTAGGGGCTGCACAAATCTTTCCTCAACACAGTGCCTCTGCCCTTGGGAAGAGGAAGGCTTTTGACAACCCATGGGAACTTTTCAAGCAACCTGAATTTTAGATTTGAGCTTCTCTCTCCCGATCCTGCTTTTCTAGAGTTGAATCTTGTTCTCTGATCCTAACTGTATTATGATGGCTTTCCTTGACATGCCTCAGGGATTCATCTCATACCCCAAACACTGGACTGAATGACTGAAATAGAACAATGTTTAAGTGATATTTTAAGGAGTGATACCTGGGGTTAAAATCATGCCTTCTATCTAGTATGATCAATTGAAAACAGTTCAGTGGGGCTTTCCATGGAAACAAAATAATTTTTTAAAAAAATTTAAACAAAACCTCTTCTGAATCAGAGTGTTTGGAAAAGTTACCACTGCTTCCTAAAATAGTTTTAAAAGGTTCTCTGGCAGCTTTGGTTGACTAATGATAAAGCCACTTTCCCTCCATCTCTTGGTGAGTAGAGGTAATATCATCCTTTATGCTTAGAGAGTACTTTAATAAGGGCACACACAAAATCACAACTCAAGTGGAACAGGATAGGGCAGCTAAGAGCATGGCTATGGCAAAAGAGGGATTTTCAGACCTCTGATCTGAGGCTCAAACAAACTTTTCCCATACCCTGCTATTCATGCTCATTTCTGGTTTTTATATTTTATTTTATTTTTGAGACTGGGTCTTGTTCTCTTGCCAGGGCTAGAGTGCAGTGGCACAATAATAGCTCACTGCAACATTAAACTCCTGGGCTCAAGTGATCCTCCTGCCTCAACCTTCTGAGGAGCTAGGACTAGAGGCATGTGTCACTATGTCCATCTAATTTATTTATTTGTTTGTTCTTTTATTTATTTATTTGAGACAGAGTCTCGCTCTGTTGCCCGGGCTAGAGTGCCATGGCGTCAACCTTGCTCACAGCAACCTCAAACTCCTGGGCTTGAGCAATCCTCCTGCCTCAACCTCCCAAGTAGCTGGGACTATAGGCACATACCACCATGCCCGGCTAATTTTTTCTATTTTTAGTTGTTCGGCTAATTTCATTCTACTTTTAGTAGAGATGGGGTCTCACTCTTGCTCAGGCTGGTCTCGAATTCCTGAGCTCAAGCAATCCTCTAGCCTCGGCCTCCCAGAATGCTAGGATTACAGGTGTGAGCCACCACGCCCGGCCTGTCCATCTAATTAAAAAAATTTTTTTGTAGAGATGGGGTCTTACTGTGTTGCCCAGGCTGGTCTTGAACTCCTGGCCTCAAGTGGATCTCCTGCATCGGCCTCCCAAAGTGCTAGGATTACAGGTGTGAGCCACCATGCCCAGCCTTTGTTTTTTTTTTTTTTTTTTTGAGAAAGTCTCATTCTTTGCCCGGCGTAGAGTGCCATGGCATCAGCCTAGCTTACAGGAACCTCAAACTCCTGGGCTCAAGTGATCCTTCTGCCTCAGCCTCCTGAGTAGCTGGGACTACAGGTATGTGCCACCATGTCCAGCTAATTTTTCTATGTATTTTTAGTTGGCCAATTAATTTCTTTCTATTTATAGTAGAGACGGGGTCTCGCTCTTGCTCAGGCTGGTTTCGAACTCCTGACCTCGAGCAAACCGCCCACCTTGGCCTCCCAGAGTGTTAGGATTACAGGCATGAGCCACCGCGCCCGGCCCACCAGCCTTGGTTTTTATTTTAAAGGCTCCCCTGTGTTAAACCTAATTCCTTACCTTCCAGGTGGCCTTCAACTGGCTCTGGTTCCTGAACAAACAGCCTGAAAATATATTAAAAAACCTGGAGCCTCCTTTGACAATTCCTAAGAAATCAACAAGTGTTTACTGAATACTTTCTATTGGTGCTACATGCATACATGCATACATGTGTGTATTTTGGGGGAGGAGAGGGATAGAAATATAGGAGAAGTATTGCCCAAATATCAGACATGGCTCTTGCTCTAGAGAATGAAGAGAATGTTTTTTAATTGAGAAAATAAAGCTAATATACATAGTTAGCATCATAGTGCACAAAAATAAGAGCCATATGCAGTGGAGAACAAAATTGCTGTAGAAATTAAATAAAGACACATTAATGACAGACTAGTTAGGAAAGATTTCAAGAAGTGGGATTAGAGTGAACCTTAGAGAATGGCTTTAGTTGGTAGAGAGAAAAGAACATTTAGAGGCTAAAAGGAGTACAGCAGGTGAAGGCAAAATGAGAAGCAGGGTATGAGGATTATGTATGAATGAGGAAAAAAGGTTTCTCTAAGTCAAAAGAAAATCCCAACTTATATTAGGGATATAAGTTGTATATAAAAAGTTGGGTGGATGCCATGGGGCTAGGTTATGAAGAGCCTGAAAATCCAGGTATAAATACCTTTAAAGTAAGAGAAAACAGGAAGATAGTGACAGATTTTGATTAGAATAGTTGAATTTAAGGAAGACTGGCTTTTCAATACTATGCATGATGGATGAGAATGAGAGACTCCTCAAGGAGGCCAGCTATGAGACTTTGGAGGAATGTAAACATAATAAGGGTGGTTGCAGGAAGAACAGGAAGGAATAGAATAGAGAGAATTTGAAGAAAGAATAAAACAACTCAAGAGTTTAAGAATATTGGTGAATAACAAAGGAGAAGGAGATGGTTGGGGGACAAGGAGGTAAGTTTGGTTGTTGACATGAAGATTTGAAGGACAGCCAAATAAAAATGTTCAATAAGGTGTTGGAATACATATTGATAGACGAGGTCTTTTTTTTTTTTCTGAGGAGGGACTGCAGTGTCACTGCAGAGCGGCCTCCACTGACACACTAGGTCTTTTTTTTTTGAGACAGAGTCTCACTTTATTGCCCAGGCTAGAGTGAGTGCCATGGCGTCAGCCTAGCTCACAGCAACCTCAAACTCCTGGGCTCAAGCAATCCTGCTGCCTCAGCCTCCCAAGCAACTGGGACTACAGGCATGCGCCACCATGCCCAGCTAATTTTTTTTCTCTATATATTAGTTGGCCAATTAATTTCTTTCTGTTTATAGTAGAGATGAGGTCTCGCTCTTGCTCAGGCTGGTCTCGAACTCCTGAGCACAAACGATCCGTCCACCTCGGCCTACCAGAGAGCTAGGATTACAGGCGTGAGCCACCGCACCTGGCCTCACACTAGGTCTTAATTGGGAGATATGAGAATTACCAGTCTAGACAGGATAGCTGAAGTCATGTGCAACAGATAAGCATTCTAGAACTACATGCAGAGAGTAACGAGAAAATACTTTTTTTCCTTGAGACTGTGTCCTGTAGCAACTTCCTCTTACTACCCCTGGAGACTTGAAGTAGACGCTTCCACCCATTTGGAATAACTTCCTAACTTGATAACCTTGCCCCAAATTTACCTCTTTCGTAAACTATCTCTGATTAATTCTACTTAATACTAACTCTCTTAGTATTTATATGTTTGTATTATTCACTTGTACTTGTCTGCGAACACTAGAATTTTACTCATGCATATATGCTCTGACTTAAGTTTTACCTACATAAATATACTTACAACATACCCACTCTTCCCTAAGACAGGGGTCCTCAACCTTTTTAAACATGGGGCCAGTTCACTGTCCCTCAGACCGTTGGAGAGTGCAGCGCACATTCTACACATGCGCACTGTGGGCTTGGAATGAGGCGGCTGCTAAGCAGGACAGGCAGCGGTGGCAAAAACACCTGGCGGGCCGGATAAATGTCCCCGGCGGGCTGCATGTGCCCCGCAGGCCGTAGTTTGAGGACGCCTGCCTAAGACCTTCACCAGGTTTTCTTAAGAATTGTTGATGACGATGTCCCTACTCATGTCCTTTTCCCAGGGATTACAAATCTACAGGCTCCTAACGATGTGCCTGGTACACACAGTAGATAGTCAATGAATATTTGTTGAATTAATAAGTCTATAAGGGCAAGTCCTTTTCATCACATATAGAAGTATGACGAGTAGGTTCTCTCTCTCCTTCTCCATGTCTATGGCAGCATTTAAGTTAGTAGTACTTAAGAGAAACTGTGTCTTACCTGAGTTACTAACTAATGTAATAATCAACAACTAAATACCCTATTGATTAAATATTGAGTTAAGTTTGCTTAGCTTGAGCTAAATCAGAACCTCTCTCATGGTATCAAAAGAAAAAGCCCACTTTGGTTTGTATGTCTGTTTAGCTAAAAATGACACAACAGAATTGCTGCATGGTTTGTGAACTATTGCTAAGAGTACTCCCTTGAGAATGACATATGTAAGCAAGATAATATCTAAAACAACTGGTGAGAGGTTCCAAGTCACCCAAATTGGCTTAGAAAAGTCTCACTGACTAAATGTCTTATTTGAGCTTTGGAAATGTGCCTGCAATGGTGTCTGGGTTCACAAGGGAAGCTGAACTTTTTAATTTAATTTAATTTTTTGAGACAGAGTCTTGCTCTGTTGCTCCACCTAGAGTAGAGTGGCATTATTGCAGCTCACTGCAACCTCAAACTCCTGGGCTCAAGTGATCCTCCTGCCTCAGCCTCCTGAGTAGCTGGGACTACAGGGGTGTGCCACCATGCCTGGCTAATTTTTCTATTTATTGTATAAATAGGGTCTCACTCTTGCTCAGGGTGGTCTGGAACTCCTAACCTCAAGCAATCCTCCTGCCTCGGCCTCCCAGAGTGCTAAGATTACAGGCATGAGCCGCAGTGCCTGGCTGGCAAGTTGAATTTATGAACTGACAATCTCTCTGCTGGAGGAAAACTGACATCCAGTGGAAAAGAAGCAGCCAGGCTAGGCCTTTTCTGCCTTCTTTTGTTCACCCCTTCACTGTGGGTAGGGAAAAATGTCAAAGGCATCTTTTGTCTGTAAATCTTCCAAGGTCTTAATAAATAGAAAGCAAGGGAATAGACTGGAAAAAGCTACAATAAAACCTCAATACACCTACCCTCAAAAACCACAGAACACAACCTTGTTATTAAAAACAGAGTGGAGGGCACAATAGAAACTTGGGAGCTTTTAGTGTTCCTTTTTCCTGATTAAATGCATATCACATAAGGGTTCTTAATGGGAGAAGGGGAGTACAGCTCCCAGTACATCTGGTCCCTGGTATTAATCTTAACTGTCTGGTGATATCAAGGCACGTGGCTTTTGGGGTAGCAAATACCTGCAATGATGACTGAGTCAGTTCGAGCTGGGCCAAATTTCAATGTCATCTCATGCTTGTGTTTATGAACTGCCAGGTGGTCCTCGTTTGTAAATCTCTGAAACGAAACAGAAATGGAGATGTGAAAAAAAACAAAAACAAAACCCTGATTCAGTGCCCTTTTAAAATGTTCTACCAGACATCTTGCAATGAGATTTGTCCCCTGAAAGAGGGATTGGAGAGAGAAAAAGAATTGAAAGTGATATAAAAGGAGAAGAGATAGAGGAAAAATAGCGCTAGAAGGCAGGGAGAAGGGGAAGGCCATAGCACCAAATGCTCTGTAATATCAGGTCCAAATAAGAAAAGTGGACAGATTGTTGGTGAAGTGGGGTCCAGGCAGGAGGCTCCAAATAAAAAAGAAACAAAAACATCAAGGCAAACTGGTAGTGAACAAGGGGAAAACAATTTTTAATAATAATAATAAAGAGAGAAGGCAAAGGCTGGGCCCTCACTGGTCATCACAAAAGGAGGAAATTCAGAATGAAACTCTCCATGGTGGGGCTGAACTGGACTGCTTTATGAGGGGGCTAACAGGGAGATAAATTATGCAGGATTAGGAGAACCATTTAACTTCCTGGCCCCTACAGTGCTGCAGCAGGCGCCTGCGCGGCTATTTGGCTCAGAGTTTTAATGAGCCAGGATGGAGCTGTAGAGGACCAAGGCTCAACGGCCGGCAATAATGGCACATACCAGCCCCATTGGCCAAATGCTGTCTCCCCTCATCGGGCAGCCCGCCTGGGCTCCATCAG
This sequence comes from Mirza zaza, assembly GCA_008750895.1. NCBI lineage: Eukaryota > Metazoa > Chordata > Mammalia > Primates > Cheirogaleidae > Mirza > Mirza zaza. The sequence continues at coordinate 2,003 of VSMD01004149.1, read as the reverse complement.
CCATAAAGGGGCCAGTACGATGCTGCAGGCTGTATAATGGTAGAATAAAAATGCAAGCAAAAATATTTTTAGGGTAGGGAGGAGCCTGTAGGCAGGATGAGGGAAGAGAAAAGGAGATGGTACAAAAATTTTATTTGTTTAGGGGTTTGGGTGAAAGGACAATGAAGAAAAGTAGGCTAAGTCTACCCTAGTTTATGACTAAGTAAGACAGGGTTACTGGACAATAATTTATGCTCCACCCCTTCTTTAAAAGGGGGAGGTGAAAGGAACAGATGAACAGCAGTAATTCAAAAGAGTAATACCCTCAAAAGTCCCTTTGAGGCTGCTGGCCATGTTCCTTCATTAAAACATGCCTGCAACACAGTAACAGACTCGATGCTGCAGTTTTCCACAGCTCCTTCACTACGAGGCTCTGAAACATGGTTCTACTTGTCTTTTTGCTTCTAAAAATAGTGGTTGATTTGTCCCTTCTTTTTACTTTCTTCACCAAATACACACTTCCCATCGAATACTACACCTTTAGCCTTCTTATTTTCCACAGCTCTTTTTGACTGCAAACCAAAGTCAACCACAATTGACTCCATCCTAGCCTCCTACCCAGTCAGGAAGGCAACATTGAATTGTTTCTGCTACTTTATCTTAGCAGAAAGTAGCTTTTTCCTGAATTCACAACTAAAGCCAGCTTAAGATCCATAATCCTTCCAGGCAAGGCATATAGGCCTGAAAGGTAGCAGGAATTCTCAATTAAAAATATGAAGAACCAAGAAGTAAAATAGTCAAAAGAAGACTGCCTCAGTGGTTTCCAATAGATCTAAGGCAAAATGGAATAAATTATGGGAAAATTTAGCCAAGAATTTTTGTTTTCTCTACTGTTGGTAAACCCCAGGTACTTACTTTTTCAGTTACAGATTTTTTTTCCCTAAAGAAAAAAGGCTGCGGGGCAGAGGACAAGGGAGAGAATAGTCTGTTAACCCGGGATACGATATTTGTAGGTTAAACAATCACTGTAGAGGGTCTGGATTGCCAGCTATTCAGTAAAAGGAAATAGGCAGAACCTAGTCTATAATGGAGAAAAAAATATCATTTTAAGGGAATATAAAGAGTAGTAGATAAAGCAGAGTTGTAAGGTTTCAAAATGTATTGGTAATGTTATAATAATCTTTTAAAAAAATATGTTTATAGGTACTCAAAGGAAATTTGATGTAGGTAGCTTGAAGAATTTTGCACAATGTTCTAGAATCCAGAAGAATGACTTCTAAGTAAAAAGTCTTCTACTATTAGAAATCTAGCTTGCTCAAAAATGAGCTGGGAGAGATTTTAAATCTCTATCAGGTTTTGCTCTGGTTAAGATTGCTCAGTATTTTAAACAGTAACTCCCCCCTTCTGCAATAACACTGCTGCATAGTCCTGACTTGTCTTATTTGTCCTATAGTTCTTATTCCTTTGCTACTTACTCCCCACCTCAAGCCCCCTCCACACTGCCTTTGAGCTATTTATTTTTCCAAATCAAAAGCTGAGGCCTGTGGAGAACTGAAGGCAGCTGAAAGGATCTCCCACTCACTAGCATCTCAGAGGGTTTGATAAATGCAAACGCAGGAAAAAAGTTAACATCTTTATTTTCATTAAGCTGTAACATATTTAGCATTCCTTTTTTTTTTTTTTTTTTTTTTTGTGACAGAGTCTCACTTTATTGCCCAGGCTAGAGTGAGTGCCGTGGCGTCAGCCTAGCTCACAGCAACCTCAAACTCCTGGGCTCAAGCCATCCTGCTGCCTCAGCCTCCCAAGTAGCTGGGACTACAGGCACGTGCCACCATGCCCGGCGAATTTTTTCTCTATATATTAGTTGGCCAATTAATTTCTTTCTATTTATAGTAGAGATGGAGTCTCGCTCTTGCTCAGGCTGGTCTCGAACTCCTGAGCTCAAAGGATCCGCCCACCTCGGCCTCCCAGAGAGCTAGGATTACAGGCTTGAGCCACCACGCCCGGCCTAGCATTCCTAATTC